>QLSS01000682.1:0-39038 GCA_024372645.1 Trichomalopsis sarcophagae | reverse complement strand
GAGAGAGAGAGAGAGAGAGAGAGAGAGAGAGAGAGAGAGAGAGAGAGGCAAAAGCAGTTGCTTCCTGGACACGCTTCCTCCTGGACAAGCCTCGCTGATGGTAGACGTAGCCTATCTATGGCAGTGCCATAGATTTTTGTCTCTCGATTCTCTGAAACTGCGACAATACAAGATAGAAATTTTGCCGACATAACCTTACTTTTACGATCGACTTTTCGCGGATGATAATCAATGAACAAGACATCATTTATCGATCTCAAACCTACTTTACACGATTATTCACTTAATAATTTATTAAATTTAAGTGAATTGCAAATGATTTTGGTGCATTTACTATCGAAATATCAAAACAAAAAATCGACTTTTCGGTAATCATTGTCCGATCAAAATCTTCCAGATTTTTTTTCATTTTAATATAAAAAAACGTGTGCGTCACGGGACGCCCGACAGAAGTGATAACTTCATATGATATTTATAGAATCTATCAAATATAGAACTTGTTTAACGCATGATGGCAATAATAATTTTATAGTTATATTTTTTGTTAATCTAATAATTTATAAATGGGATAAGTAAAACGTAATTTAATTTCCTTTTGAATGTAAAATATATATTTTATGTACAATATTTATCATTATTTAACGGTTTAAGTTGACTGGCTGGTATTTACATTATCATTATCTAATCCTACAAAAGTAACAATTGGTTTATGATAACTGTAATAAGAAACAAAATTATGACACTCAATTTTATCTAAATATCTTTAAAATACCGCATCAATCGTAGTACCATGACTAGTAGTAGCTTGATCTGGATTACTAATCATCTTTAATTGTAATTTTGATTCAAGAAATGCTATTAAATCAACATTAAAATCTCCACTTAGAATAAATGGTAATTTATGGTTGTTTCGGCCAAGTAAAGTGGAACCTTCTGGTGTATATATTAAAAGTTGCGAATGAATAAATTGTATAATATTTGAAATGCTTTTGTTTGGAGATATATATAAAGTTGCAATAACAATTTCTTTTTTTTCTTCGTTGATGCATCGTGCTATACATATATCACCAATTGCATTATCTGAAGATACGTTAAAACCTGCAACATTCTGAACTTCTAAAGTCATGTTTGGAGTTACAATATTGACATTATCATTAGCATGTTGATAAATTGCAACGCCTCCTGCTCTTACAGAGAGGGCATGTAGACGCGAGCGAGTGAGAGAGAGCGAGAGAGAGAGAGAGAGAACACGTGCCAGTAGAGAGAGAAGAAAGCGCGCGCAGAGTGGGGATGTCTCCGCTGAGTCGCCGTATGCGTGCGAGAGAGAAGGCAAGAGACGGCAGGGTAGGGATAGCCAGACATAACGGCGCCGTAACGCATTCCAACCAATTCACTCCGTCCCATAAGAAGTTATCACTTCAAAAAGACTTGACAAAGTCGTGATTGTACTTACCAAAGAACACTATATCGGTGCAGCTGTTGAAACGTTAAATAATTATTGTTAAACAATATTTATGAAACAATGGAGATTTTTTGCTGTTCACGCGCGAGTCGCTAAGGCAAAAAGCATTTGCTAGCATTTTGACGGCATTTTGCCAGCACTAATTTTTTTTAATGCGCGTTCGGTCCCATTATAGCTGCAAAAAAAAAAAAGAAAAAATGACCAGCGGCAGGACTTGAACAGGAGACCTTCCGATTCGTAGGCTGTCACTTTACCACTGTGCCACGGACTCTTCTTACTTTTTGTAGCAAAGTTTATCCTCATGTACTATTAGCTGCAGCGGTACAAGTTAGTTTTTTATTGCAATATACTGTTAAACAATCAGCAAGATATTGCGACAACCTGTTTAACAACATTATAGCAATCACTGTCGAGTTTGTGTATATGTGTACACTAGCAGTCTGCCGTAAAGCCGAAAAAAATATAATAATATAAATTAATAACACTTGCAAATAGGAAATTAACGTTATTAGATTGATGAACAATAGTCTACATTACCAATCTGCACCGCCTCGATAATGTAATCCGTTGAGTATGTTGGGCACACTGTGCTCAGCACGCGCTGTTTTCGGTGTGTGTGTGTGTGTGTGTGTGTCTATATATATATATATATATATATATATATATATATATATATATATATGGTGTCCCATTTTAATCAATACACGCAAATATCTCGTAAAGGAAGGCCTTAATCGAAAAAATGCTAAAGACCAAGATTGTATGATTTTGCGGAGGAAGTCGAATGGTGACCTTAGATTTGACCTTGAAAGCGTCTTCTTATTTAACGTCGTTTTTTTTTTTGTATAAAAGTTGACTATTGCCTCTTCAAATGTTTCCTTCATTTACCTTCGGTATTACCGTAACCTGGCATACATCACGGGGAGGTTGCACGATAGGATTTTGTACGCCATTTAGCCCTGAAAAGGGCTGATTGTTAGTTAAATATCTATTTAGGTGTTCAAGGCAATAAATTCTCAAAAGTAGGCAGAGTTGAAGTCTTTGTTGGAAATGTTCTACAGTTCGTATCAAAACATTACGGGGGATATTAGCACAGGCATTTTGAATCCTCATTCTGATATCGTTAGCAGTAGTTGGTCTTTCTCTATAAACTGTATCTTTGAGGTATCCCCACAAATAAAAATCTAATGGAGTTAAATCAGGTGACCTTGGAGACTATGCAATTGGACCACCCCTACCTATCCAACGATTTGGGAAACGATCATTCAAAAAATTCCGTACTATCCTTGCGTAATGTGGTGGAGCTCCATTTTGTTGCAACCACATCCTATATCTTATATTCATATCAACATGTTTTAGTAGGATTGGAAGTTCATTTTCGATCAAATTCAGGTAACTTTCGCTGTTGACATTACCTTAAAAAAAATAAAGGTCTATTAAATTTCCATTGATTATGCCACACCTAACGTTAATATTCCAACGGTGTTGATTATCAATTTGTTGCATCCAGTGTGGATTTATTGAAGACCAGTAATGGCTGGATAATCTGCCATTTTACCTTGATCTTTATCCAGATATTGATATAATGTTATAACATTGACAGTTTTAACATAAGAATAAGAAGCTTCTTAGCAAAATGTAAGTCAAGGATGAAATAATTTCATATGAACATGAATATTTATCAATGCAGCACCTGTGCAAAAAAATGACCAAAGTGCGGAGCTTTTTCGTGTTAACGAGTTGATAAATTGAAAGGTTGAGTTTGCATGAACTGTGCTCTTGCTTTTATTGTGACTTAATATCCACAAAATTCATAATGGTTTGAGTGCACAAATAATCACACATATTTAAAATGTGCTGGTAATCATAAGACTACAAATTGTACGGCTAATAAATTAAATTGCCCTAATTGTATCTTCAGCAATAATAAGTATAAAACTCAATATAATACTGAGCATATGGCAACAGAGCGCCTCGCATGCACTATTCTACAGAATAACATAAGGAAGTTCATTGACCTTACTGATTATACGATACAACCTGTAATACCGAGATATGTTGGTATGTTAGAAAATACTTCAAGCAATGCATATAGTTATTGCTATAGCTATGCGAGCAATCAAAGTTGCCAGTTAGAAACAATTACTCAATTTTTATTAATGCAACTAATGTGTATGAAATTCAAAATATAATTATTGCAATGAAAAAGAAGGCTGGTGGGGTAAATAATATTAGTGCAATAACTATCCAAACTTTATCTAAATCTAATCTTAACATATATTAAAACCATTAGAGTCTATATTTAATCTAAGCATACAGCAATCAATCTGGCCAAATGCACTAAAACAAGCGGATATTGTACCTATATATAAATCCGGAGACAATAGTTGTATTAGTAATTATAGACCAATATTGCTAATTTCTAACATAGCTAAATTATTTTATAAAATCATATACGATAGACTTTATAATTTTATCATGAATCACGAAATAATATCTGATAAACAATTTGGCTTTATAAGAAAGAGAGGAACGAAAGATGCTCTTAACTGTCTAATAAAGTAAACCGATTATAACAACGTTCTCAGACCTGGCTAAAGCCTTCGATACTGTAGATCATAGTATACTGCTGGACAAATTAGAAAGATACGGTGTAAGAGGAGAAGCATTAAAATTACTAATCAGCTATCTATCTGATAGGAAACAATGTGTAAAAATAAGTAACCGCAAGAGTAAGTACAGAAAAATTACGATAGGGGTTCCACAATGAACCATACTTGGCCCTTCATTTTTTATATTATATGTTAATGACCTATTGACAGATATGCAAAATGAAACTATATTATCTTACACAGATGACACAGTTATGATTGCATGTGATAACTCGTGAACAGCTGCACAAGAAAGATTAAATAAATATGTTCGTAAGGTAGCAATATGGCTAAACCTAAATAAATTATCGCTCAATGTAAACAAAACCATATATATTACATATGGCAATTACTGTAATAGTGTGCCTAGCACCGCAAACATCGAAATTGGTTATAATGTAATAATTAAAGTAGACAGTTATAGATCAAGTGGCGCGGCAGCGTTACGAAGGCGAGTTTGAGACGCCTGCGGCGACCAAGACACTATTTACTTCTATATTGGATTCTCGAATTTTCAATTTAAGTGTGCTCTATACCTCCGTGACAGCCAATCAGAGCCGCGGATTTTTCTTAACAAACTACGGCTTTATTATTAATGCTTTTATAAAGTAAAAATTTTTATAATATTCTTTAGACTTTTCTACACGTGGGATGATTCCTAGATTTAGTAAATAATTATTGTAAAGCCGTAAAATAAATGTTGAAAGATTTGCTCGATATGTCGTCTGCTTCCGCAGCACATGTATTTTTTCGCAACAAACTGCAACTCCATTTTTTCATTTTAAGATGCAAAAAAGCATATATAATATTCTTTGGGTTCTTCCGTGCGTGTGATGATAACGTTTCAGTCGAAATTTAGCTCAGATAATTGTCAATCAGCAATTGTTCGTTCGCGTCTCTTGGTGCCGTTGGTGGCTTGTGCTAGAAAAGTCTAAAGAATATAAAATTTTTTATTTTATAAAAGCATTAATAATAAAGCCGTAGTTTGTTAAGAAAAATCCGCGGCTTTGATGGGCTGTCACGGAGGTACATAGCACTCTTCATAATAACAAATATTTACATTATTGCGAGTTAAGTTTTTTGGCGTATAATTATATTTGTATTCTTAAACTATGATTTCTAATCGTTAAATTGGCAAAAAAGCAGCTTTTGAAAAAATTGACAATAAGCGAGTATGTCTCGCAGTATGTCTCAACAAAAATGCTCAAATCCGTTTCGGGATTTTCTTCAGCCCAACAATGTTCAGACCATGAAATTAGCCGCACACGGCTAGTGTTAAGACCGTGAAATTAGCCGCACACGGCTAGTGTTAAGACCGAGAAATTAGCCGCATATATTGCTTTCCCGCATACTTATACAGACCAGTGAGATTACTGATGTGATCACACATATACAGACCAGTAATTTAATTAATACATCATTATACAAGGACAGTGTCTAAGTGTATAACGTAGCCGATGACGAGGTCTAGGTGGTTCGCTCCGTGGCTTTTGATGTCTAGGTGTACAAATCATTCAAGAACGGCGTCTAGGTGTATAGGGTGGCCGATGACGAGGTCTAGGTGGTTCGCACCGTGGCTTTTGGTGCCTAGGTGTACAAATCATTCAAGGACGGCGTCTAGGTGTATAGGGTGGCCGATGATGAGGTCTAGGTGGTTCGCACCGTGGCTTTTGGTGTCTAGGTGTAAAAATAATTCAAGGACGGTGTCTAGGTGTATAGGGTGGCCTATGACGAAGTATAAGTGGTACGCTCCGTGGTTTTTGGTGTGTATAAAAATAAATACAGAACAATCAGTGGTTTCATGTTAGTGAAGAAAATGTTATAAAAAAAACCATGGCAAAAGGGTGCTAAAGATGCTTATATTTTATTTTTAGAAAAAATATGAAATACTCATAAAAATTTACTAAAAAGGACTGAAATCTACAAAAAAATTAACTTTTAAAAAAGTAAGAGGTTAAACAAATTCAAGTTTTTTATATTTAATCATTACGAAGCAAAAAATTATTTTATTTTTTTAAGGGCTTATATAACTGAAAATTAAAATATATAAATAAGCCCTTAAAAAATATAATAATTTTTTGCTTCGTAATGATTAAATATAAACAACTTGAATTTGTTTAATTGATCTCAGTTCTTTTTTATCTGTAATTTCGCGGAATACATCAAACTCGCCTAACCTCTTACTTTTTTAAAAGTTAACATTTTTAGAGATATGTAGGTTTAATAATAGACTATAACATGAAGTAAGATAAGCACATAAATTATATCATAAAATCAGTAAAATATTTAATCTTTATTTTTGCGAAGCTAAAGAAATTTATGGATAGTAAAACGCTAATGTTACTATATTATGCCTTTTTTCAAACCATTACAAACTATGGTATAATTGCATGGGGTTGGGCTTATAACAATTATTTAAATTTAATTTAAGATATACAGAAAAAAATACTTCGAATTATAAATAAAAACTGTTATATAACACAAAACCAACCTCTATATATAAGGCAAATGTTCGAACTAGAGTGTATAGTATATCATTATAACGAGTTAAAAGACACACACATATATATATATATATATA
Source organism: Trichomalopsis sarcophagae (assembly GCA_024372645.1). NCBI lineage: Eukaryota > Metazoa > Arthropoda > Insecta > Hymenoptera > Pteromalidae > Trichomalopsis > Trichomalopsis sarcophagae. Next base: position 32,344 of record QLSS01000682.1, on the reverse strand, counting down.
TATATATATATATATATATATATAAGAAGTACAAATATGACACGAAACAAGAATCTACCATTGCCTAAAATTAATAAAACAGTAAGCAAAAAAAGCAGCTATTACGTGACTGTAAGTGTATTTAACACTCTATCGAAGGAACTCAAAAAACCTATCAATACGTAAAGTCTCTATTAAAAGAAAACTAACTAAAGATGCTTATAGGAAAGAATTAATTTGGATGTTATATATTTTAATATTGTTACTTTATTATAACATATTAACTTTTTTATGGAAAAGTACAAGGGCATGATAACGTTGATTGCGTTATCTTGGCTCTATATTTTAGTTTTAAGTTTTTTAGTATTAATATTTATGATGCCATCCCTACGTACAGGCAACTGTGTTTGCCTCTATAGGATGCTTTTCAAAGGCATATGTATATGGTATTTATTTTATATATGTGTGAAGGTGTGTGTGTGTGTAATATTGAATTTAATGTTTGTAGAAAAAAAAGAGAAAGTCAAAAGAAAAAAGGTAAAAATACTGAATTAACGCCGAACTTTTACTGCTAATAGCATTTGAAATATTTGTTTTTTTTTACATTTTTTAGGAAATCGTTTTAAAATTAATTTTGATTCTTCCCATTTTCGATTATATGTTACAATTATAAATAAATCTGATCCGACACTTTCTGTCACAATAACCATTGCGATATTGTTGTATGACCTGTGGCTTTTATATATGTTGATGATTGAACTTTTTGTTTTTACGTAGCTTAATGAGGAAACAAATCTGTTTGTCATTTTATTAATATGTTTTAGTTTCATAGCGATTCTTTAATTAATTTTTTTGTGATAATTTTATAGAAAGAGTTAATAAAAATAGCAAATGTGTACCTAAAAGTGAATAATTTTCCCTCTTTCCACCGCAGATAATTTAGATTACAGTTCATCGTTCTTTTGTTATGCACCAAAAGTGAAAATTTTTTAAACCGTTATAACTTGATCAATGCACTGTATAAGATCTACAAAAATCATGATTGTTATAAATAATACTTACTGCGTAAATATTAAATTATTTCACTAATTATTTCCTGATAAAAAACTCAATTATTGAAAAATAAAGTTTTTGTTTCCTACCTAGGGAAGCTTTGCATTTTACAGACAAAGTTAATTTATATAATTAAAGAAAGAAGGCATCAATCATATCCAAAATTTGGATCCGGACGGATTTTCTCGTTATCTTAATTCTTATTTTTATATGAATTTATCGATCTCTGCAAGTTAAATATACTTCTTAAATGTTTACTTGTAGCTTCTCATTAGCTTTATTCGATTTATTTTTTGTCAATATTTTTTCGAAAACTTAAGGTTAAATCTTACACCAAAGTACATGAGTTACGATTTTTACTCTAATATTTTTTAAGTGATATTGTTTTGTAAATTCAGTTTTATTAATGATACATTTAAACAATTTGGAGCTCACGTAATCAGTATAGCGGCAAAATAGATCACAATATGTATAGATTTATAGATATATAAACGCATATAAATTTTAATACATAACATAACTCCTTTTATTTTCTCAAAAATTACAATGCAGATAAATGAGAAAGACAATGCTTCAAAATAAAAATAGAGTCATAGTGACTAAATTGGTGTACTTAAATGCCCGCTCTTTGGGTTAGATCTTGATCCTTCGAGCCGCCATGCATATTGAAAAACTTTCGTTTTAAAAACTGCTTAAACATATAAATTTTTAATTAATCATCTAAGGCCGAGATACCTATCAGAAAAAAATTGATATATAACAAATTCTTGTCCTATTTTCTAATGTATATAAGTATTTATATGTATTTAGCAAACCATGTCTGTTCCATATTAAAACGTTGCGCTTACAAACTAATGCTCCTACACTCGCAATGTTTTTTTTTTTTTTAATAGAGATTATAATAAAAATTGCTCTCATTCGTCGAAAGATGGAATTAGTGATTGTTTGCTGGTAGTCAAGGGGCTGTCAGAGCAAACTTTACTGATTGTGACCTCACCTTGCGCCGTAGTTCTTATTATATGCTTTCAATATACTTCAAATCAATAAAAATCAAATTGATAATTGTTTCTTGTTGTGTAAGTGACCTTATAACACAGAGTTTTTAGTGATTTAACTATTATCAAACTGAAAATGTCATCTTACTGATTCTCACTTTCATCGTCGCCTCTACCTTGCGCCGTAGTTCGCATTGTTTGTCTAAATTACATACATTGGTGTAGGATGTTTTATTTAACTAAGAATAAACTTGAGACACAACCCATTTAATTAATAATTATAATATAAGATTTATTTAGTTAGTTAGAAATATTCCCCACATTGGTGTGCATATTAAGGCGCTTGTAAATATATAGTTTTATAATACGCACCTCAGAGCACCGCGTTTCTGCGCGATAAATAAGTTTATGTGCGATAAATGAGTGTATGTACTTATTATATATGATCCAAAATATTTTTGAAATTAGGACAACCAGAACATGTCGACCAATCAGCGTGGCTCCGACATCCCCAATCCAAATTTGTTTGCTCTTTTACAAAATTGGCTACTTGACCATCGCAGCAATCGAGCATCAAGAGACTAACCTAATCACCCATGCGCCAGCTTTTGTCTTAGAGCTAAACCCGTTAATGCACAATCTCTTAGCCACTCTAAGCTCAGCACATGTACTGCTTGCTAAGCCATTTTCCATGGCAGCTTCTGTTTCTGCCCTGATCACTATTACGAGCCCAAACCGAGTCATTAAACGTTTTAATAAAGCTTGCTACCGCATTAACCTTAATAAGACTTCGAAGGTCGTCACCATAGCTTCGTTCTAATTAGAACAAATCTAGACAAAAATCCCGGCTGCTCAACATTTGCCTTCATTGTACCCGAATCGGCCACTTATCTCAGCTGGCTCTCAGTATTCAAGTTTCTAACTTGATTCATGCCTTTTTATTCAGTTATCACACTCGTCAATACGGGTTTTCTTAGTAAATGAATTTTCTCTGGAATGAATAAGTAGAACATCACGATATTTATACAGAAAGTAGTTCTTATCATAATTCATCAACATGATTTTTTAAAGAAGTTCCATAGTTTAGTTTTTTAGTTATAAATGGTATAAAAATTTACATTTTTATACCATTTATAAATAAAAGTCCATCGATCAATCTAAAATTTTTGGAACATAATGTCTAAACTATCAGAGATCAAAGAAAAATAAGCAGAAAGGTTGATGTTGACGGTATGGCCTTGGAAAATTCATTAAAGTTGACAGTTTTCGTAAAAAACTTACAAAAGTCACTGTACAGTGGATTTTTTTAATTTAATGCCTGTAAACACTATTTTTATGTATTTTTTCATGCTGAATCAAATCTTCTCTTTTAAATTTTCTAGAATTTTTTTTATCCAAAAAATGGGAAAGAACTTGTAGAATCGCCAGAGGTCTCTTATGACTCCGTAGGATTTGTTTTAATTCTTTACGGCTATATAACTATAAAAATATTTGTTTGATTATATAAACTGTATAGTAAATACATCATATGACCCGCATTCACGCACAAACGCACATGTTTTAGCGAAAAAAGGAAACACGTTTTTGCAGGATTTTGAGATTATATACATCGCCATGCTCTTGTTTGTGTATGTATATATGTGTGCACATATTTCTACCTATATTATATAGTTGTTAGGGAGATACTCCCACCGCACCCCCCACGCCCCCCCCCACCACCAAATAACGTAAAAATCATTCATTTTTATGTTATTTTTGAAAAAATGAAAGAAAGTTTTATGTAGATTACTAGAATAAAGTCGATTATTAAGGGCAACGATAGCAATAATCACCCTTAGGTGATTATTGCTATCGCTTTACTCAAGTACTAAACCCCCCTCTCCCTTTCCTCCGCAAAAATAATCAGTGACTTTACTCAGATGAATTAATTGGTCGTCAATCTAGATGTTATTTGTTGAATTTTCCATTTGTACTTTAAGTATTTGTCTGCAATCCAGTATACTTCAGGAGAGTAACATTTTGATTAATGTTGGCTTTTACTCTGCACCTAACCGCATGAGATCTTTACAGAACTTACGCTCTATTAGAGATATGAATATCATAAGGATGTTTAAAACTAGATTAGATAACATGTAGTAATGGTTTAAATATTTCAAGGAGCTGACATAAACGGCGTGCGAGCATAAAGCATTAGTGAGAAGGGCATCCCGGATATATAAGGCGCTTTGATACAGTGTAGAGTCACTTGCTTTCTAGTTCTTACTCCAAACGTTAGAATGAATGATCGATCTTATCTTCTTGTCCAAACTTTCTAATACTTAGTATGCAACGAGGATTACGTTAGTTTATAAAAATCAGATAATTTTTGGCAAATTAATTGAGTTGAATATAAGTATGTTGTTTTTAATATAATATTCTTATTTGTTTTTATATCCGCCTATCCAACGATTGTAACAGTTTAGCAAATATTTTTTGTATGGTACATAAAATAGGTAAAAAAGTACATAACATATTTATAATATTTCATTACGGACAATCTTTAGCAAATTCGGAAAATTACCATTGTTTACAATTTTATTGTGAATAGAAATAATACTGTATTTCTTCTAATGAATTCTCATAACATAGATTTTATAAGAATAGTGCAAATTTTAAAAACAATAAATTATGCAACTAGATACACTGCTTTCATTTTATTTTTATTTCAAATCCATATCAAATATTCACAAGATTATTTTTAATTATTCAAATAATTCACTGAAATATTTTATTGCAAGTATTTTCAAGACTTATAAAATGATCATGTTCCTGGTAAAGATAATAACTGACCTGCCCTCAAAGCAACTTTTAAAACAAGTTGTAAGAAAGACACCAGCTAATTTCGTCTGCTTATATAGAAACGACACTAAAAAATGTTAGTTATTAATTTATTAAATTTATAACATTTTTTCAGATAAAAATGAATTGGAGGCAGCACAAAATTTCTTAGAACAAGCTGCGCAGACTAATCTTGTAAGTACTTTCTTATACTCTAACGTTACTTATCTAACAATACTTCCAATACAATTAAATTAACAATGTTGTTTTTTAATAGCATGAGTTCATTCAAAGACTTAGTGGAGTTCTTGTAACTGCTGCTGCAAGTACTGTTGCACGCATGGCAGCTGGCTTACAATTAAAAAATCAACTTACTTCAAAGGATTTAGCACTGAAATCTCAATATCAACAAAGATGGTTAGCTTTTCCACATGATACAAGAGAGTACATAAAGAAAAACGTAAGACTTACACATTGAAACATTTTTTTTTTTATTTTTCCTCAAAGTTAAAAAATTATAATAAAAATATTATAATATGTGTATTAGATACCCTCGTGAAAAATAATCAAACCAAAATGGCTTGATAACTGATAAATATATTGAACGATCCCGCAATTCAGCAATTTGTATCGGTATGAACCAGTAGATAGCAAACGGTTAAAAAAAATGTAAAGTATAGTAATGTAAAATTATGAAATTTTAATACGGTGAAATACTTATAAATTAGATTTGTGTTTTAGCTATCCTGTGATGTTCACAGGATAGCTAAAACACAACCCCCTACACCCCCCCCCACAGCCCTTTACACAGCAATAATACGAATTTTGTAGAATTAACTTACTTAATAAGTACTGTTAGTTAACAGTTGTATGTATATATATATTAATATTCAAATTTTACCCAAAATTATTAATTTTTAATATCTCTAACTTTAATTATTTAAAAAAATTGATTGATTAAAAATTGATTGTTTTAGACAAAACTCTACAAAAAGTTGATTCATATAGTCATATACATTTAATTGTGTCTTGACCGTTTTTGACGGTCTTGACGTCTCAGGAGAATTAGTGGACTGCGCTTTCGTCTGCCCCTGAGTGAAGCCAAAATTAGCCGCACAAATTTTAATAGTGTAATTTTCGTAAAAAAAATTTTTAAAATACATTCTTTACCATCGAATATTTATTTATAAATTGTTACTGCTGAGTGAGTTAACGCGAGCCATTCGGATGATATGAAATAATTTTATTAATATTGACGGAGTAGTTCCAGAAATATTATGGTATACACACACACACATCCATACGGAATTTTTTAATAAAAAGAATATTTTTTTGTTTAATTTGCAAGATTTTACCCAGATTGGACCCCTTCACACAAAAGCCTTAAAGCGCTCCTACTATTCGAAAACTTCGATATCGATTTTGAAAGATTATTGTAGTGATTTATTCAATAAACTATTCGTTAATTAACGGTTTCAATAATGAGCGCAATGAAATGAGAAAAATTTGATTAAATAGTTTGTTAAACCGTCAGCGAAAGCATTACAATTAGGTAAATTAGTACCTAACATTTTGCTTGCGTTTTTACCCGAATATTTATGAAAATTTGAACGCTTTTAGATTAATAATGATCATACGATTTACAATCGTGAAAATCTATAAATATCTACTACATCAAATATTTTACTTTAACCACAAATATAATTCCACTTGAATTGTATTTTGTGAATTCGGATATCACCCATAGAAACGTCATGTTCATAAAATTACTAATTTGAAAGAGAAACTTTGAGGAATGATTTGTTGGGAATTGCTTCATCGATTTTGATGATGTGTTTTTTTTTAAGGTATTTCGTCGAGATGATTACGATGCCGTCATAAAATGACATCCTTTTTCGCATGCCCTACTTGCTCTGTTCCAGCGAGTATTGAATTAAACTTTTTAAAATTCTTATTTTTTGATATGTTTCTTTGGTCTAATTAGAACATGTAATTACGATATAAACTTCTAAAATGTACATTCTGTAATTAAACAATTAATTACAAAAACCATAACCAAGATACATTGATAAATTCTTATATCAAAAGTTTGACAATCAAATCAACCTGTAGCACATATATTAACCATTGAATTGACCGGTTTCTCCACAAAGTTTATTAACGTCAATCGCTCTAGCAGTACAGTTCATAATTTTCAAAAAAATCATTTTCCATCTTGGGAATTTTTTTACAGTTGTTAAATTGATGAAATAAAACTTCAGATGTATTAAATTGTAGGTAATTCAAGTGTCTTAATCATTCAAAAATAGTACATTATGCAACAAGGGACTGAAGTCATAGATCATTCCCGTGGGTAATAATCATCCGAGGGAATTATCGACTTTAGTTCCGTGTTGCATGTAGAACTTTATTTACAACTTAACTGTGTAGCCATTTTGTTGTCGTGAAAAGTGAAACCTACACATCCATTGTTAATACAGATTAAATTTTATTATGTCATTAAGGAGAATTTGATCGTTTCGGCAAGAGTGGTCTAGCTCGACGCGCGCCGCTTAGAGCCTCTTCTTTTCGCACAGACTTAGGCGTTCGTACGCACGTACCTGTCTGACAGCTTCTCCCAAGGAACCAGACGATCTACATATAACTTTTGCGATCCTTGCGATTCCCGTGCTTTTGTATCTCGTGCGTATAAGGTCTTTACGTGCCCCCATTTTAGGACGGGCGACCTTTGTTATCTGTAGAGTAGCGTAGCGTTGTGTGCGCGAGTTGTAGAAGCGACGACCAGTGGTATGTTCTTTAAATGTTGGGATGTCGGCCACGTTCGAGCTTCCTCGACGTGCCAATCTCCACCCCGGTGACTGTCACCTACGCGACAGGGCCGAAAGGGTCTAACCGTGGTCCAGGATAGGTCCACTCAAGACGTTAAGGTGTCCTGCGACTCAGAAAAGTGCGTCCCACTCACATGTGGCCAGGGCTTTGTCTCGTGTTGGGCACATTTCTCGGCGTTCAAGGTAGGAGAGTTCTACAGCGTTAATTTTAATTGCGTTCCTCTCTCTTTTTGCCTAAGAGTCTTCATTTGAATAATTCCTTCTGCTTATTAAAAGAAACTGTTTGCTTGCCTTGGCTTTTCTCTCTATCTCGTACAAGTTTTTACGTTGAGTCAAGTCGTCATTTTCCTGCAAAATTTATTATGTTGTATTGATTTATTTTCCCAAACTTACCTCACTTATTCCACCATTGTAATTATTTTATATATATATACACTGTTGAAAATAATGAAGTCATAAAATTACGTCATTATTTTCAACAGGGAATACACGCAGACACACACAATAAGATCTATGTAAAAGACGTACGGTGACACGCAGATTGCAGTGATACGAGTACCAGCTCAGATAGTGGCTAAGATCACTAAGGTTCAGAAGATCAGAATAGGATGGGTCAACTGCAGGATCCGGGTGGCTAACCGCAAAAACGAGCCGCTTAGGTGTTATATGCCTAGGTTTTGGCCATATCGGCAAAAACTGCACAGTAACCTGAATATGGAAGTGAACTTTGCTTTAAATGTGTAAAAGATGGGCACAAAGCGAAGGAGTGTAAGAACCGATCCAACTGTGTACTCGGGAAGACGGGCACAGCGTGCTCGGAAGAAATACTACAAGACCTGTTGGGGTAGAGAAATAGTAGACGCCCTAAACTAAGAAATGAAGGATTCTAAACGGATACTCCAGAAAAAAATCCGAGAAAACAAAACGGTGCCTTAAAAAGTTACAGGACGAGGCTGAGCTGGATCCCTGGGGGCGACTATACCAAGTAGTAATAAAGAAGATAAAGTGAGGTTATATTCCCCCTCATAAGCGCCTGGAATTGCTGGACCGTATTTTGACCACACTGTTCTCCTGTCCTCCAACCGAAAGTAACAGCTATCCCTTAAGCGGAGCAAATGACAAAATCATTTCAACAATCACCACAGAGGAATTACTGGTTGCATGCAAAAGAATTGGGAACAACGAGGCTCCAGGCCTTGAAGGTATACCCAATATTGCATTGAAATAAGCTATACAGGCGCGCCCCAATGTATTTGTGGACCGGTACAATTCATGTCTCGAAGAAGGGATGTTTCCTAAGAACTAGAAGAAGCAACGCCTGGTAATAATTTATACCTAAAGGATAAGTGGTTTGTATGAGGCAAATTCTGCAGGTGGCTTATCCACCTGCAGAATTTGCCTCATACAGACCACTCTGCATGCTGGACACCCCGGGCAAGATTTTAGAGCGCATAATCGGCGTTAGAATGAGCCAAGTCATTGAAAAACCAGGTGGACTAGCGAAATATCATTACGGCTTCAGGAAAAAACGCTCCACTCTGAAAAGGAGGAATCAAGAAGTACTGTGAACCGGAACGACAGAACCCTTTCGAATGACACAGAGAGCGGCACAAAAACCTATCAAGTATCTAGAGGAGTCCCACAAGGATCAGTGCTTGGCCCATTATTGTGGAACATCATTTACAATGGAGTACTTAGGCTAGAGCTACCCAAAGTGGTAAGACTATATTTGTAGGTGAAACTCCCATGAATGGCTGTTTGAAATTCTGTATTGCTCTGAGTAGAATGTGTGACCTTTACAATGTCGAAAGAAAACGCTTTTTTCACTCAAAAACATAGGTTATAAATAACTAGTCAGTTAATGATATTACGTATTATCAGTGCAATATATTAAATAAAAATTTAAGAGTTGTTGCTTATTCTTTAAACTATAATTTCGTATTTGACAGTGATATGAATAAAGTTATATTATATCGGAAATGAAATATGTATTTACAGTTATTTATTTATTATTATGTACAATTTATTTTTAGTTATAGTTTTATAAAATTTTACAGAAATTATTTTATTAAGACACAAAAAACCACTTGAAATGTACTGTATCCAAACAAGAGATTTTTTGAATTTACTAATGTGGCAACAACTGTGTAGATATTGTCAATATACTGTATCATCGTCCATGGTATGTTATGCTGTACGATAACATCTTCAAGCGCTGAATAGATATCTTGAAATAGACTCGTGCAGCTGCAATGCTATTTGTCAACAACGCTTCTACTATTGTGATTTTTGTTTCCAATTTTGAAGACATTATTAATTTAATGAAATTTTGCATACATTCTAGTTCAATGTCAAAGCCATTATCATCCATGATCGCATCTCTTGTAGGTTCTAGTTTATTCAAAAGTCCAGACTGGTTGATAATAGCCTCATCTGATGCTTGGACACCATATGCATTACTTGAAAAAATAATTATTCCGCATAGTGCTACTCCTATTAATAATTTAATTGTTTTATATCCTTTTTAACGAGAATATGATCTGAGACGACACCGTGGTTTCTCGACTGGCACTTCAGAGCAGTCAAGCACAACCTAAGTTTTTTTAAATTTATTGAAATATAGTGGCATACTATTTGAGATTTCTTCTTTGTTGGCAAGTACACAAAATCTTTGAGCACTTCTAACATCAGCTACACCGTATAATAAAAACTAGGGCAATTCAACTCGATTTCTAATAGGGGTAGAAGTAAAAATTTTCTACACTATATTAAAATTTTATATTTGGTCAATTTTATAGAAACCCTCCAAAACTCGGAAAAAGAAGAAAATAAAATCTATTTTACAGTAAAAATGTTCTTTGAATTTGAATCATTAAAGTACCGAAAAAAATATTATATATATCAAATTTCAAATAGTTTATAGCAGTGAGAAAGAACTTAAAAAAAGCCCGTCTATCCGGATTTTTTTTTGCATTTATTTCATAAAACGTGATGTATTTTATGAGCAAAAAACTATTATTTGGTTTAGACAGGTACATATGATAAAAATATACATCCATACCAAAAAACATATTCTACATTTGGTCCAGGTAGATTGGAAACTGTGACAAGAATTAAAATTTAAAAAAAATTATATTTGGTCTTGCAATGCAAGCAGATTGAAGTCGGTAAGTAAAACACGTGGTGAAGTGCTATTACAGAGCACGTGTCAGATATAGAGGTTAAGCACATGTTCTCGTAGTCTAAGGAAAAAGTGGGTCCAAAACAAGATTTAGAAGATAAAGAAGCTGTTTGGAAGAAATATATAAGAAATCCATTTAGAAGAATATTTTTAACAGGACTTAAGAAAATAATTGTGTTAAAAAATCAAATATACGAAAACATAAGAGTTGAAGAAGAAGAAATGGCTAAACAAGCAAAAATTGAAGATATTATGATACCAGTGTTTGATGGTGTAAATTATACAAGCTGGAAAATAAGACTAATGATCCTATTAGAATACAAAGAGTGTAAAGATCCAGCAATCAGAGAATTGTCGGTAGATGAAAAAAGGACAAGACCCAATGGAAAAAGATTGACTTCAAAGCATGAATAATAATAATAAGTTTAATTTTGGATAAGCAATTAGAATATGTTGGTGAAAGCACAATGGCTCTTGAAATGATACAAAAATTCGATTAGATGTATCCGTCACAGTAGACAGCCCTGCAAATAATATGCAAAAGTAAAATTGAGGAAATAAAATTGAATAACTATAAATCGGTTGAAGATTTTTTTGTAGAATTGGAAAAAGTTACAAACTAAACGGCTGGTGGTAAACTAGAAGAAACTGAAAAGTTGAGATATTTAATCAGAGTCTTGCCACCAAGCCACAGCTACATCGGAGATTTTGTAGATGTTATCCCAGAGGATCAAAGATAATAGACTACGTCAAGTCAAAGATCAAGTAGAAAAATATGCGTCAACCAGAGTCTGATAATAAAACCAAAGTCAGTACTTTTTGTGGTATAAACCAAATGAAAATGCTATACATGTGGCTAAACCGGTCAACACAGTAGACAATGCACGAGACCACAGCAGCAGAGCAACCGGGGAAGAGGTGCTCACTCCAGTCAATATCAACGAGGCTACAACAAAGGCTACAACAGAGGCTTCAACAGAGGAAACTACCGAGGCCGTCAACAATCTACATTTCATGAAAAGTTTCGTAGTTAAAAAAAGTACGAGATCAATCCATGTAAATTCGGTCAAACTGACTGATAAAGAGAAATGGCATAGGGCACTTGGCCACGTAAATTTTCAATATTTATCAAAATTAGTGAATAACAAATTAGTCGAAGGCCTGCTGAAAAAGATTAAAAGTACTGAAATAAAATGTGCAAATTGCATTAAAAGCAAAGTGGCCAATGTACCGTTTGAAAATAATAGAACAAAAACTACCGAAATCTTAGAACTCATTCAGACTGATTTGAACGGCCCACATAACAACTGGTTATGGTGGAGAAAAATATTTTGTAATATTTGTTGATGATTACAGTAAATGTACTAGAATCTTTTGCATTAAAAATGAATCAGAGACTGCCAGTTGTCTGAAAGAATTCGTGAATTTAGTAGAAAATAAATTCAATAAAAAGGTAAAAAGGTTGCAATGTGATAACGGTAAAGAATATTTAAACTGTGAGATTTATGATTTTGTAAAGTCTAAGGGAATAGAACTAGTGATATGTCCACCGTACGTTCATGAACTGAATAGATTAGCGAAAAGATACATATGTCAGCTTGATGCGAGAAGCAAAAATACACAGGCGATGTTGGCCAGAAATTATCAAAACTGTTGCTTATCTAAAAAAATCGTACAATTGCCAATACAGCGGAGAACAACACTCCTTATGAAATATTTTTTGGTAACAAACCTAACGTAAAAAATTTGAAAATTTATGGAAGTCGAGTCTCTGTAAGAGTGACATGTAGACATGTACAAGTAGTTGAAGAAAATACTTAAAATTATTTTCTTAGAAAAACTTGATGATGAAAAAGACAGAGATTTAGAAGATAGCAAATCTATAAATGTAGAAAATGAGATATTAGAAAATAAACCCGAAATTAATGAATATGATGTAAATTCAAATCTCTTATCTCTACTCAGACCTTCGGGGAAAGTAGAGATAAGGAATTAAATTTTAATATGTTAAAACAGAAATATATAGACAATAAAGTTTGCCAATTGCATAAGATTCTCTATGGACTCAGCGAAAGCACAAGAGCTTGGTATAATTGCTTTAATAAATTTATGGAAAGTTTAAACTTTGTTGGAAGTAATTATGATTATTGCTTATTTATAAATAATACAACCAAAGAAAACATATACATACTAGTCATTATAGATGATCTTTTAAATTAAATCATTTAAAAACATAATAAAACAAGTAAAATCTATAGATGAAACAATTAAGTATAGAAATTTGATTGGCGAATTATTATATATAAGCTCAGGCACAAGGCCAGATATATCATACAGCGTAAATTATTTAAGGGGACAAACCACTTTTAAATTTCGAAAAAATCGATTTTTTTTATTGCTTATTTTGACAGGAAATGTTCCGTAGAATACGCTCCTGAAACCCGTTTATTATAAAAAAAATTTCCCGCAAAGTTATAAGCAAAATAGTAAAACAAAATTTTTATCGTTTTTTCGTAAAATTGCGTATTTTTCATTTTTTGTCTAATACGACTAATAATTTTTATTTTTAGTTTTATAAATTCAATCTGAATAAAATTTTCATTGTAAATGTTGAAAATACTATTTTTTTACCGTAGTATATATGTATATTATGCTCCGCGTACACGTTTTACTTAATAAATTTGAGCGTACTGATAAGATTTTTTTGCGTTATTTTCGATATAAATTTCTAGTTTTGCTTCTTATATAAGGCTCCGATTAAAACGTAGGGACATTTATTTGAATTCAAATATCGCGCGCCTGCGCGCCACCTGTGGGTAGGTTAGAATCGCATGTATCGGTGAAGGACAGAGAGCGACCGTTCTGCTGTTCTGCTAGCAGACAGCAAATATTTCAAAACACAGCTGATATAGTCCTGGGATGTGTTTTACACTGACTAAACACAGCTGATGTTTTAATACATAAAAAAAGCTGATATTTTTCAAAAGTGTGTTTAAATTAATCTAAGTAGTGTTTATAGTGTTTTGGGGGTTATAGCTTATAGCTTATAACCCTAAAAAGTAAAAATAGGTGAAGTGTTAGTCTAAAAGCAGAGCAGTGAATTTATTTAAAAAAGTGTGAAGTTTAGTGATTTGAAAAATATGTGTAATAATCGAGATGCCAACGGAAGGTTTGCGAGTACCGATCAAGACAAGAAGTACGTAAGAGGCCAAGAAGATTTCTAGGACTAACGAGTGAAGATGAACCCGCCAACAAGTCAAGACCCTTCAAGATCAGCAAGGAAGATACAAACTCCAGCAGCGGAAAGAACCTCTGAGGTCAGGAATAGATTGATTGATATCAACATTCTATTTCCTGCTCTCGAGGAACTTTTGATTTGCAAACAATGCCATAGTCAAGTTAAACTTGGCGAATAGAGCTTGAGGATAAGGATTCAAGTTTAAGTTGCATGCATTAAGCGTGGCCAGCTGGCAGCTATCAACTTATGAAGAAAAGTTGGCGTCAAGAACCATGCTTATGGAAGAACAACAGAACAGCAGTGGTTCCTTGTTGGGCGCTTGGACTTGGACACGCATGACTCAGTGTGCATGTGAAGCAATTCGTGCAAAATTTAGTGAAATGTGTGGCAAAGTTGCCAAGGACACCATGAAGACTGCAGTGAGAGAAGAAAAAGCTGCTACGGAGACTGGAGCACCCGGATCGAACATTTGGAGGTTAGACTGGTAATTTTCCACCAGTTTTAACTTGGAGGTTCAACACAGTAACCAAGAAAAAAGATAAGTATAAAGTGTTATGATTATCAAGGATAAAATATCCTTTTTATCAAATTTTTATAAAATTCATGAAATGCCTTTTTTTGTTTGCAGGTAAGAAAAGCCGTATAGAAGCAAGAGGTATTAGTGAATATCCCTCATAATTGCTGAGAATCAAGGTCTATGTGTGTGGAACATAGAAAACTTGACCCCAAAGGATTTGGTAAGCACTAATTTAAATTACACTTTCAACAATTTTTATAAACTTTAAACTTGATTTTCTCTAAATGTTGTTTTTACTGATTTCAGCTCACTGTCCGTAAGATTCCAAGTGAACGGATGGATCTTTTGGGCTGAAACTCAAGAAGGATACTTTGTACACTTGTAGTTTTGGTATGAATGCAGGGATTTTGATTTGAATGTTGAGAAATTGTTTTACACACAAATAGGTGCTAAAATAAGCGAAAAAAATAAAAAAAGTAAGTTTTTTCATCGCCAAATCATTTCTAAACATTCAAATCAAAATCCCTGCATTCATACCAAAACTACAAGTGTTCAAAGTATCCTCCTTGAATTTCAGCCCAAAAGATCCATCCGTTCACTTGGAATCTTACGGACAGTGAAAAAGTTCACAAATTCTTGCACCGAGTGCCACAATGGGCCAGCAGGAATAATGAAGGTTTCAGCATGATAAAATTGAAGGTATTTAGTGTAAATATAACATAAAAAAATTTTAAATAATATTATTAAAATTTATGAATTTTTCTTTGTGTTCTTTTTTTTCAGGGTTTAAAGGTGGTTTGTCCCCTTAAGTCGATATCAAAGTTGCTTTGTTTAAACTCACTATAAGTATGCAATGCAAGTTTTTAAATATTTGTACAAGACTAAAGACTTAAAACTAACATATTGCGATAATGTGAAGATCGAAATACTAGATTATATGGTAGATTCCGATTTCGCAGGTGACAATATAGATGAAAAGTTGATTCAAAATGTAATCTAGCAGACATCTTTACAAAGAGTCTGGATAAAACAAAGTTCCTAAACAATAGAAAAGGTTTAAGACTAATCTAAAGCGTTTATACAAAATCCTAAGTTCAGTTGTAAAATCCCTAGTTCAGTTGTAAAACCCAAGTAATAATCGCCAAGTTCAACTGTAAAAGCAAATTCAAAATAATAATCGCCAAGTTCATTTGTAAAACTCAAGTTCACTTGAAATGCTTTTAACTTAATTAATCGAAAATGCAATGACAAATTGTATGAGAAATTGAAAACTCATGTAACACAAATGTATCGAATTATAATGTAAAAATATCACGACTGCAAATTGAGGAGGCGTGTTGTGATATGTGAATTACAGTCGTAATACATACAAAAGGTACTCGTCGCGCCATCTACTGGTTGACGACGATTTCGTGCAACGTGACAAGCTCGAGCAAACGCGAGCATAGTACGCATGCCTCCCGGACAGCTGGCGCCACCTCGCGTTCGTCAGAAGCAACTTTTAAAGCCTTGGGCAGTCTTCTAGAGGGCGCTGCCCTCTCCCCGAGCGCTTCCGCCAGACAAGATCACACGGCTCGCTATCTAGCTGCCGACCAAGGTCCACGACGCATCCACGCTTTCTTGGCCGGCACGCGCCTATCAATCCACCACGCAATCTCATTACTTTTGTATTTTGTCGATTAATAAATAAGTAACATTAAAACGTACAGTGAGGAAGTGGTCTGTTATTCTACGCGAACACACCTACACCCACGATCCCCGGTAAATTGGTGACCGGTGACCCCGACGTGATCGCAGCGCATTTGGGTGACCTCGCGAGTGACAGGCGAACACGTGGTAAAAGTGAAAGTGTCAATTGTGGACTTGGACTTGAAAAGTTAGTGCCACGGAGACTGCACGCTGAGAGCCCGGTATTACGACCCGTGTGCTACGCTCCAGAGCTAAGGAGTTTCGCACGAGCCTCGACGTAGAACAAAGCGACGACAAAAACGGGGTCGATATAATGAGTCAGCCAGGGGAGAACGGTGTCGGTGGCGGCCTTGGCAACACTCCCGGAGGCGCCGGCGACAACAGCAACGCAACAGGTGGTGCCGGTGACAGTAGCGGAAGCGCGGGAATAGGCGACGCTAACCTCGCTGCGCTATGACATGTGGCGATACGAACTCCGCCATTTTGGAAGCATTGTCCCGATGCTTGGTTTTTGCAGCTCGAGAGCATTTTTGCGTGCAATCAGATTCAATCTGATCTACACCGCTACAATACCCTCGTATCCAGCCTCGACCAGGAGACCGTCCAGGACATGCTAGACGTCATGCGTACGCCACCCGACACAGGCAAGTACCCGTACATGAAGGCGCGCATTCTCGAGCGATACGGGCTCACTGCG
This sequence comes from Trichomalopsis sarcophagae, assembly GCA_024372645.1. Lineage (NCBI taxonomy): Eukaryota > Metazoa > Arthropoda > Insecta > Hymenoptera > Pteromalidae > Trichomalopsis > Trichomalopsis sarcophagae. The sequence goes on along the minus strand of QLSS01000682.1, from coordinate 15,350 downwards.
CAGAAGAGTTTACAAACGCTCTTTACCGGTTTAGAGCTGGGTACGAGGAAGCCATCGCAGCTTTTTCGTCACATGCGCACCTTGCCTGGCGGAAGCATCGACGACGAGGCTCTGCGCGTCCGCTGGCATTCTACGCAACAGCCCGTTGGACGAGCTGGCAGAGGTGGCCGACGGCATCGTCGAGACTGGGCCTGCCACTTTCGGCGTACATCCAGGCAACAGGAAGGCATCTTCACCAGCTCGGGTTCTGGCATTTGTACCTGAGGTGGCCTCGCTATCCTCGTCAGCTGACTCTCGGCTCCTAGCCGATTTCGCCGCCATCCGCATCTCAATGTCTGAGATAGCTTCGGCAACAGCAAAAATCCTCGAGGCGGTCCAGAGGATGAGCAGCAGCAGCGGTCATCAACGAGCACAGCATCAGAGTAGCCAGCATGGTAGACGTCAGAGCCGCTCAAGGTCACGGGCCAAGTCTCCGGCCGGCAACCCTAGCCACTGCTACTACAGCGGTCCAGCCCATTCCACATGGTGCCTAAACCTAAGGAAGGATTCTGCGCCGCGGGCGATTATCGAAAGCTGAACGGAGACCGCTGCGGATTGACGAGGATAGAGGACCTCCTGCAACGTTTTCTCGGTCATTGACCTTGAGAAGGCGTCCTACCAGGTGCCTATGGACTGCCGTGACGACACCCTTCGGTCTTTTCGAATTTTGCACTCTCTCTCTAGGTCTACGAAACGCCACGCAGACATTGCAGAGGTTCATGGACGGCCTGCTTCGAGACCTGCCATGCACGCGTGCCTACATCGACGATATCCTCGTCATGTTCAGGGAGGTTGACTTCCTGGGATTCACCGTCTCCAATCAGGGGTTTCAACCGCCTGAGAAGAAGGTTGACGCCATCCGCAGCTTCCCGAAGCCCGAGTCGCCTAAGGCTCTACGGAGTTTCTTGGGCATGCTCAACTTTTATAGGCCCTGCATTCCGCATGCAGCTCAGCAGCAGACTCCGCTCAACGAGCTTCTGAAGGGCATCCGCAAGGACAGTCGACAGGTGCTTAAGTGGACGCCGGAAGCTGAGAGCGCTTTCGAGGCCGCGAAATCCACCTTGGCTGGCGCCTCCAGGGCCTGCTACCTCTCTCCCACGGCTCCTCTCGCTCTCGCAACCGACGCATCCGTCATCGCCATCGGTGCTGCTTTGGAGCAAAGGATCGACGACTGCTGGCAACCTGTCGGTTTCTTCTCGAAGAAGCTGTCACCGACTGAGAGAGGTACAGCACTTACGACCGGGAGCTGCTTGCAGTCTACGAGGCAGTGAAACATTTTAGCAGAATCCTGGAGGGCCGGGATTTTGTCGTCAGGACTGACCACAAGCCGCTCGTCTACGCGGCAGTCAAACCGGCCGACAAGGCGACACCCTGGCAGCAGCGGCACCTTGACTACGTGCTGCAGTTCAACGCCCGCTTCGAACACGTCAAAGGTGAGGACAACGTGGTGGCTGACGCGCTTTCGATGTCATGCGCAACCATCAGCATGCCGTCGCTCCTCGACCCAGCCACCATCGCAGCAGCTCAGGACGACGACGAAGAGCTGCCACATCTCCTGAAGACCGGCACCCTCGACCTACAGCAACTCGCCGTCCAGCAGCACAACATCTACTGCAACGTCCTAAAAAAAACGTGTGCGTCACGGGACGCCCGACAGAAGTGATAACTTCATATGATATTTATAGAAACTATCAAATATAGAACTTGTTTAACGCATGATGGCAATAATAATTTTATAGTTATATTTTTTGTTAATCTAATAATTTATAAATAGATCATTAATAAGTAAAACGTAATTTAATTTCCTTTTGAATGTAAAATATATATTTTATGTACAATAGTTATCATTATTTAACAGTTTAAGTTGACTGGCTGGTATTTAACACAACGATATGATTATCAATATACACGTAAATATCACACTCGGTAATTGAAAAATCAAAATAACTATCTGTTTACTAACACAATTTAATAACACAATGTTCACTTCAAAAGTTTTACTAATGTAGAGGTTATGTTTACTGTGCACGCGCGCTAAGAGAAAAGTGCCGAGGAAAGAAAGGGAGAGATAGAGAGCGTCTGTAGTGGAGCATATACAGTATGCGAAAGAGAGAGGGCATGTAGACGCGAGCGAGTGAGAGAGAGCGAGAGAGAGAGAACACGTGCCAGTAGAGAGAGAAGAAAGCGCGCGCAGAGTGGGGATGTCTCCGCTGAGCCGCCGTATGCATGCGAGAGAGGAAGCAAGAGACCGCAGGGTGGGGATGTCTCCGCTGAGTCGCCGTATGCGTGCGAGAGAGAAGGCAAGAGACGGCAGGGTGGGGATAGCCAGACATAACGGCGCCGTAACGCATTCCAACCAATTCACTCCGTCCCATAAGAAGTTATCACTTCAAAAACGTGGTCCGCCCGTACCTGCCTGCCAAGCTCCGTCAGCTAGCCTTCGACACCGTTCACCGTCAGCGCATCCCAGTGTACGAGTCTCTGTGCGGATACTGGCAGACAAATTCGTTTGGCCTGAAATTCGCAAGGACGCCAACTCCTGGGCGCAGTCCTGCGACTCTTGTCAACGCGCTAAGGTACAGCGGCACAAAAGGGAAGCCATCCAATCCTTCGAGGTGCCAGACAATAGGTTTGAACACGTCCACATGGACATCATCGTGATGCCTCTCGTCGGAAACCTCCGATACTGTCTCACGGCGACAAGGTCTTCATTAGCCTGGTCAACGGTCAGGAAAAGGACGTCACAGCTGACACCCTTAGTCCGGCCCACCAGGACATCTCCGACGCAACATCGATCACTCCGATGGAACCAGCGGCAACCTCGCCGCCCATCGATACGCCAGAGGCCAAAAACGAGTCAGGAGGCTCCAATCCGTCCGACGCCCAGTCCAAAGAAGAAGAAGAAGAATTTTCTATTTTAGAGCACGCTGGCGCCAAGAAGAAGGTTTCGTTCGCTTCCCAGGGGAAGCTCACTGAGGGGGGAGTACCTGTGGAGGTTGCTCCACTCGGACAGCTGGCGCCATCTCGCGTTTGTCGAAAGCAACTTTTAAAGCCTCGGCAGTCTTCAAGAGGGCGCTGCCCTCTTCCCGAGCGCTTCTCAATTCTTCAATCTCATTACTTTTGTATTTTGTCGATTAATAAATAAGTAATATTAAAACGTACAGTGAGGAAGTGGTCAGTTATTCTACGCGAACACACCTACACCCACGATCCCCGCTAAACTATACTGTATACTCGGCTCCGTGGAGTCAAATTATGCGATACTGTACTATACCCTCTCTCTCTCTCCTGCCTGTTAGACTCCGAGCTGAACGGATGTAGTAAGGACTCATAGCTTATGCCACTTACTTTTAACAATATATTTACAATTATTATTAACCTTACAGTGTCTTTATTTATCCACCACTCCAACAATATGAAATACTTTAAAAAATTACTAAAAAGGACTGAAATCTCAAAAAATTAACTTTTAAAAAAGTAAAAGGTTAGGCGAGTACGATATATTTCGCAACAAAATAACAGTTAAAAAAGAACTGAGATTAATCAACCTAAGTCCAGTTTATTATATTTAATCATAATGAAGCAACAGTATTTCTTTTGGCCAATAAAGGGCTTACTTAACTAAGGTTAAGTTAAGTTATATACTGATAGATTAGAAAAATGTAGCTGTCTCGGGGACAACCGATAGAAGTGAATACTTAAATAGATGGTGCGGAATTTTGGGAAATTTTGAATAGTTTCTTTGCCAGAGAATCAAACGTATACGAAGTAAGAAATGTACTAGTCTTTGCAGCGGGACTGCAAATGTATTTTATAGTCTTGAATGTGTGTGTGTATACCTATATTATATAGTAACTTTGGCTATACTACCCCCCACAGCCCCGCACCTACTCCCCTACCTACCCCCCACAGCCTTTTACACAGCAATAACACGAATTTTGTAGAATTAACTTACTTAAAATGTACTGTTAGTTAACTGTCAATGTTTATGGTTTAAAATTATATACTATACTATATAGTTATTTTGGCTATACTTATTAACAGTAAAAAGAACCATCAGTAGACAGTTTTCCACACCACCCAAGGGGCAGTGCACATTATTTCAGTCGTAATGTACTTTAGGCGCGTTAATTTTTTTTTTATTTTATTGTATAAAAATTACCTTTGCTTTTTTGCCTAAATTTAATGAAAGTAAACTACGACTATACGAATCAATCTTTATACGACGACCTTTTGGTTTTTGAATAGTTATAAATTGATAATTTTTGATACAATTTGAATGTTAATATATAAATATTATTAACGATTATAATATTATATAATCTTGACGACTATATGAATCAAGTTTTTTTGGTTACTCGAATTATAAGATTAATTGCAGTTCGTATATGATGACTATATGAATCAATCTTTATAATACGACAATATGAATCAAGTTTTTTTGATACTCGAATTGCAAGGTTAATTGAAGTTCGTATAAAGGGACTATGTGAATCAATCTTCATAATGCGACCATATGAATCAAGTTTTTTTGGTTACTTAAAGTATAATTTTGTATAACTTTAAGTTTCGCCAAAACTTCTAGAAAATACTTTTTTGTGTTAGAAGCACGTCGTTAAAGTTATAATAAATGAGTAGTGCCGATCTTTGAGCAGCTGGCTTGCTTAAACGTAGTAAAAATACTCTTTGGAAATATTGATAATTCAAATTATATTTGATTAACACATATTGTACATATGTACATGTCGGGTATAATAACTCTCCCTTTATTGACTATGGCCATGTAACGGTTTAGTAACGGTACCGTGGACAAATTCACGTCGGGTGTGCATCAAAACAATACATTTAAAATTTTTAAATTATAATTTCAAACTTTTTTGACGATTTTTTTTAATTATCTATGTATATTTCCAAAATTAAACGATCGATTCTGCAACTTCGCTATTTTAGAGATTTTGATCTGAATATCTGAATATATAACTTTTGTTATAAGAAAATTGCTCCTACAGTACAATAATTAGCTACGTGCCTATGAATTATCAATATAACTTTTAATGACTAAAAAATCAATTTTCAATCAAACAATCATTCTTTTTAATTACATTAATGGTATTATAAATTAATAATTTTGGGTAACATTGAATATTAATATTTATACATACAAAGTACAATATTATTTGAAAAAATTGTATTTATTTTTTAATGTAAAATTACATATGATTTTAATGTGTCGATTATAATTGCTTTTATCGGTGAATCCTTTAAGACAAATTGAACATTTGTATATTTTATCGTTACTATGCACTCGCATGTGAGTCGTTAAGTATTGTCTATACTTATACTCTTTTGAGCAGATTTCACATGTATATAATAGATTGTTCATGTGTTGTACACATTGATGTGATCAGCTTATACACTTTTTCGATCAAACATTTTGTCACAAAAATCACAAATAAATTTCTTGTGTCCTGTGTGTGTGTTTATATGATTCTTTAATTGCGATTTCGTGATAAATTTTGATTCACAAAGTTCACATTTGTACTTTTTTTCCTCGAGGTGTGATTTCTTGTGAACGTTTAAGTTTCCTCCTTGAGTAAATTTTTTATCGTGTAAATTTTATTGTTTGTGTGAATTTGCGAGTGCATTGTTAAAGAACTTTTGTTCTTAAATATTCTGTCGCAAGACACACATTCATACTCCATTTTCTGCAATTAAAAAGATAATTACAACCTATTGGGTGACGCTAACAATCATTCACACTTGTTTCTGACTCGATCTTCGTACCGCGGACTCTTACATCTACAAAGGGGGACAACGTATAGGTATGGAAGCGGTTTCGCCTGGCGTGGCAAAGGTGTAGAAATAAAGTTTGTTAACACACTGTTTACTCTGGATAACAATAATTTCGTATATTCTTCAAACCCCAGTACGGAACATGATTAGTCCATATACAAGTTACCCGTAATAATGTATTTAGAAATCAATCGCGTGATATTACTGCTGCTAAACGACGTCAATAAATAACAATTTTCATAATCGATAACTGAATTGATTTAGAGAATAGCTAGCTTTGAGTTTAATTATGACAATATCAATCGTTTAATCGTGACTTACAACCCGTACCCGTATCTACCAATATGGCGTCGGCGCCGCTTTCAAAGGATGCGGCATCCGTCAAGATGGCGTCTAACCGTTAGATTTGCTCTCTGGACTCGCTGGTAATGCTTTTCTCGCTGTCGTCTTACTGCCATGGGACTACGTGCTGAAAAGCGCGAAAATCCCCGATAACGTCGCGACAAACATCCGATATCTAACGATTTCGTCGCTATAATAACCACGGTTATCAATAATCACGGAAGTCATGTCTAAGTCACCGTGCAGTCGCAGTGCACGGGACTTCGATTAGCGCACTGGGTCGCACCAGTGCGGCGACATGGCTCAGCTAGTAGTGCGCGCTAGTGGTGTACGCGCGCTCCCCCCACTAGTCGCGTCGGCCTCGCGGCAGTACTTAGATTCGGGCGCGAACCCCTCTCTCCGCGCGCGCTTTCCCGCGGCGCGTTCTGTCTCATTCGCATCGTCTCTATCTCCCTCTCCCGCAAGGCCCCCTCGCGCTATCGCGGCGTGCTCATCTCTGCGCCGCGGCGATGCGCACTCGTCACTTCATCCAGTGTCGTGCGCAGTGCTCGTCCCGATCTCGCGTCCCGGATCACGCCACGACTCCTGGTGTTTACAGGAGAAGGTGTGTGACGACTGTGTTGGTATAGTAGCCCGACAACACCTGGCCGACCGCAGCGGCGCTATCCTACCTGCATAGTCTCCTGCTAACCCTGCAGGGGAGCCACTGCTGCTCCGTGTGGTTAGCCGGTGAGGTTATACTCCTCGGCGCCACAACAAGTGTTTTGTTATCCCCTGCTACTTGCCATTTGCAGCAGGGAACAGTGTCATTCACGTGTGTTTACCGTGCCTCGTGTACCCGTGCAGCCAAACAGGCTGCACGTCGCAATATAAATATCTTCTTATATTATATGATCATTTTGGCGAAACTTCCCCATAAAAGTGCTAATTCTGAAGCCCATGTATACTACATACCAATAATCTATTATATATCGATTGCATTTTGCAGACGTGGTCTTACAATAATATTGTAATCAAATTTTACTATATCCTCTCCAGTTTTATTTATTTTTTCTTTTTGCGCTAATAGTGGTCACTATGGGGTTAGAAGTGAATGTTATGTGATCAAAGATACATAACGAAAGTATCACCGAGTAGCAGAAATTAACAAACGTCGGTGAAATAGATTAACTGCTATAACCACTACAGTATAATACATCTTTTTAGGAGACAATCGCAATATCTCAATACAATCAAGATTATTTTTGGTAAATAAAAAAACAAATTTCAAAGTACACAACTACATTTACTTATGTCCTGACCGCCTTTGACGGTCTTGCAGGGCAAACCAAAACTTGCCGCGCAAATTTAGACAGTGTAATTGTCGTTTAAAACAAAATTATCAATACATTTTTTTACTACCAAATAATTATTTATAAACTAAAAAAAAATTTTACAATTACAAAATAATTTTTTCATATCATACGAATGATTTGCGTTAACTCTCTCAGCAGCAGTAATTTATAAATAATTTACAAATTATTCGATGGTAATAAATATATTTATTAATATTTTTCTAAAAGAAAATTATAGTATTAAAACTTGCGCGGTAAAATTTGGCTTTACTCAGCGGCAGGCGCATGCGTATTTCAATATATAGGAAGATATATAGCAAGAATTATAAAGTTTATATAATTCTTTTAATTTATATACTTTTTACTTACTACAGGACATACAAAATTTATGTATGATTTTTGTAAAAAAAAAAATTATTTGAAAAAGTGTTGATCATATAAAGGTGCATATAAATAGCGAATTTATGAATGTGAAATCTGCTCAAAAAAAATATAAATATAAAAAATATTTGACGACTCACATGCGAGCGTATAGTATCAATAAAAGTACAAACGTTTAATTAGTCTGAAAAGATTTACGGATAAAAGTAATCATAATTGACATACTAAAATACATGTTTAATTGAAGCTATAACAACATGTTAATGCGTAATACATATGATTATATGTGTATTACACGTGTAATACTTTGTAGATTTGTAGTATACTATCTTTTTGTGCTTAATAATTTGGCGAAATTGGTATATTTATAAAATATAAATAATCATTACATTATTAATGTTTATTGATTAATGATAGAAAGTTTACAATTATTTTATCTAATTTTATTATCTCTTAGTTCAGCTTTTGTATTATCCTAATACATGTTCATTCTTAACTAACCAGAACGTAATTATCAGATCATGAAAATTCAATCTTTTTTTATAATCTATAATATTTATAGAGAATAAAATTTTGAAAATAAAAATCATACAGAAACTAAAATGAGGGGTTGGCGAGCATAGCTAGCAGGGGGACGAAGCCACACTAGTATGTGTGTGTATGTGTTTTCTAAACATTTAAATCAAAGTCTCTGCATTCACACCACAACTGCAGGTGTACAAAGTACCCTCCCTGAGTTGAGCCCAAAAGAACCATTCGTTCACTTGGAATCCTACGGACAGTGGAAAAGTTCACAAATATATATACACACACACGCACAGACACACACACAATAGTCTTCGCTAAAAAGGACTAAAATCTCAGATAATTAATAATAATAATAATCTTTATTGTTACACTATACAGTGTTTACAATATTATAGCACCTTTTTCTTATAAGCTCATTTTGTTTTGTCCTAACCTATTATGTATTGTGTGATCATGTGTCTGTGTAGGTTATGTTACTGTTTGCGTATGGTCGGGAGTGTGTGTCCAGTTTGAGTGCCTGTGTGAGCGTGTGTATTGATGCTTGTGTGTGAGTGTGTGTGCGTGTGTACTGGGGTGGTTCAAAATTTCCCGACTTTCGAATTTTCAATTTGAAACCCCTTGAAAAGCTTAAATATATAAAAAAAAATAGAGTAGCCGCAAGGAGGGCGCTGTGCGATGAATTTTAAAGGTCTCTACCTCCGAAAGAAAATCGTTATTTTTCGTTTTTTTTCAGTATTTCCGTTTTTTTTTTCGATTTTTGCTATTAAAGCTGGATAAAAGTTTTCTTAGGTTATCGTAAGTGCTTTTTTCAATACTTTATAACCTATTATATAAGTTCCGAAACCCAGCTAACCCAAGAAAACATTTTACCCGTTCAAAATTGATCATTTTTGTCAATTTTGCACGAAAAATGCGGGCAATGCAACAATTTTTCGCTCGCCCATTCTTATTTCTTAGTCGAAACAGGTAAGGTCTCCTTTAGAAGACAATTTTTACTACTATTTACTAAAAAATGCGAGAGAACGCGGGATAAAATATGTTTGAAACGCCGAACGATTAACTTTGATTGATTATACTCATTTTAAGTGGTTTACCCTTCGTCGCATATCCATTAGTATCGATGCTAGAGGACCTCAGTTTTGAAAAAATAACAAATACAAATTAATTTGCATTACTCTTTATCTTTTTATACCTCAACACTCTATCCAAACAAATATTTCTATTTTTTCGACAAATAATTGAACCCGAGAAAGTTTTTTCCAAAATAAGCGTTTCTCAGTAATTTGAATTTCGCGCCATACTAATGCATTATGGGACCTGAAAAAAGAGCGACAGTTCGTTATTTTTGAAATATTCGAACATACTAGTCGTTAAAACTTTCTGTTTCTACAGGAATAAAAACTTCGTTGCATTAGTCAATCAACGACGTTTACTGCAATTTATTTGTTGGTTTAGTTTAATATTATTGTAAGTTAAAAACTTATTATTTATACACTAAGTGTTATCGCGATTTACGAACGTATAGTTTTTTATACTAAATAGGTAGTTCGTAATACTTTTTCAGTCTCTCAAGATTAACGCAGCAATGTCAAAAAAAACCACCCCGTTTGATATTGTAGGGAATGAAAAGTCAAACTTTGATGATCATTATTTACCAACAACTAGAAATGTTTTAAGTAATTTTTTATATCATTTATCTTATTTTCATTATTTATTTTCATCATTTATCAAAATAAAATACAATTAAGAACAGCTCTATCATTGTAGCAAAAAGTTTGATAAATCTTTGGACAACATTTAATATATCTTTAAGGTGATTTATTATGGGATGCCATAATTCACAGTAACTATATTATGAAATTATTCATTGGTTATATCTAATTTAATTTAGGTATATTGGGCACATAACCATCAAAGTAAGAAAGCTCTTCGATGAATGGAACAAATTGATTCGAAGAAAATCAAACAAAAAAAAAATATAAACACAGTACCATTTTGACCTTTGACATCATTGCTTTTCAAAAAAAAAACTAGATTCCTTATTTGATATAGCAAACCATAATTCTTTGAAAACAGATAATCAAGCAGCTATTTATTTTCTGTCAGATCAAAGAACACGGAACAAGAGAAATATCACGTATTCTGACCAGAATGATGACTCGACTAAGCATAGCAATCCTCAAGAACAGTCTAAAATAAATAATATAGAAGGTAGCAGCAGTAATCAACCCGTAGAAAGTCAAGAATTGAGCCAGAATGCAAATCAAGAATATAGTCAGTCGAGTCAAGAGTTTATTCAGTCGAGTAAAGAATCTAGTCAAATTTCAAATGAACAAGATCCTGAATATCAGATAGGAATATTTGGTAGAAATTACAAGAAAAAAGTTGATGATACATTAGTAAATAATATTGTTACATCAACTCTTGACAGGGCAAAAATATCTGATCGCAAAGCAACTTTACTAATCTCAACTTTAGTGAATTCTATGGGCTCTGATTTAAATAATGTGATACTTAGTCGATCAACTTTAAAGCGTAACAGAGAGAAATCCAGAACATCAAGTGCATTAGCCATAAAGGATTCCCTTAAGCCTGATTACCCTCTAACTGTGCATTGGGATGGCAAATTGTTAGAGTAACAGGTGCTGACAAAGTAGAACGCCTTCCTATTATTGTAACAGGTAGTAATGAACAACTTTTGATTGTTCCAATGCTCCAAAATGCTACTGGTTTAATTATAGCAAGCACAGTGGTGGAAACTGCAAAAGACTGGAAAGAGGTGCATAACAATATTAAGGCAATGTGTTATGATACAACATCTGTAAACACAGGTTGTAAAAGTAGTGCTTGTATTAATATTGAAAAATTAATGATGACTATACTGACTATACTATAAAATTAATTGAATGACTATACTGCAGTTGCCGTCACCGTATTTTTGAGGTCATCTTAGAAGCAGCCTTCTCACACTGCTTTGGAGCATCGAATGGCCCAGATATATCACTGTTCTCTCGATTCAAAGCAGTTTGGTCTACTATCAACACAGGAAATTCTGTCTCTGCACTTCAAATGAAACCCAATCCAATGTTGAACTTTACTGCAACTATAAAAAAAAACAAAAGATCAAATCATCAAATTTGCAAGTGAGTGCTTGGGAAATTCTCAACCAACAGGTGACTATCAGGAGTTATTTATTACACCTTATCATAAAATTTCCTGGTGCAATGCATCGAGCTAGATGGATGGCACGAGCTATTTTCAGTCTAAAAATTTTAATGTTTAAAAAAGAATTTCAAATAACTCCAGATGAAGAAAAAGCTCTCTACAGTGTGACGTTGCACGTCGCAGTCGCGCGACGCATACATTGTTTCGCGCGAAGACCTTCCCGACTAGCCAAAGTCGCAGAAGGAGCCGTTCTGCGACAAAACACGCCGCAGCACGGCGCGATTTGTTGTTGTTAGCGCGGCAAGAGAGAGAGAGTAGACGATCGGTTTCGGCGAGGCCGGGCATACTTGGAATTCGCTGGCCGATGTACGCGAAAGTGAGCCGCTGATTCGCGCGTGGCGCGAGACGAGCAGCCAATCAGCACGTCTCGCGCCTCGCGCAGCCAATTAGGTCGTACTATCAGACGGGCCCGGCGGCCGACGGCGGGACGTCGAGCGCGCGCGCGTCCGCGCAGCTCGGCAGTTACGTCTCGAGCCTCGTAGACAATAGTTGACGTGTGATCGCGCGCGCGACTGTGCTAGTGAGAAAGAGAGTGAGAGAACAAGAGAGCAACGGCCACGACTGGACCACGACGCCAAGAACGAGCCATTCCCCGATGCCACTATCCAGCGGGGCCAATCGAGGAAGGACGCGAGGACGAGGGCCAGGACAACCCATCATCCACCCCGAGGCAGAGGAAGTGAGAGAGAGATAGATAGATAGGTCTTTATTTGCTAAAGCAAAAAGAAAAAATAATATAATAATCATAGAGACTGTGTCGAATACAGTCTAACAAATATATAAAAGATATTGTCATATAAAATCACATGAGATCACATTTTGTCATATATAATTATCACATTAAACTCCTCCAGCACTACGTTGTACACTTAAGATTTGGTCAAAGACCTATCTGTATCACACGTTTGAAGTCAAAAAAGAAAAATTACGCAGTACTGGAAGAATTTTTACGGCCACGGGGCGAGTCTGACTAGATTAAAACTAGATTAATGAAAAAATAAAAAATACAGCGCCAGAGGGCTCAGAGTTGTCACGATTCAGTGGCCAGCAGGTACCGCCGTAATGCCCCTTTGAAGGAGGCGAGTGATGGCAGGTTTCGCAGAGCAGAAGGGAGAGAGTTCCAGAACCGAGCACCCTGGATCTGGAAGGCCCTAGCCCCGGTTTCAGTACTCACGGTAGGGATGCTCAGCTCCTAGGGAACTCCCCTACCGGAGGGTCTGGGCTTGTGTTTATTGAACAACGAGGCCAGATACGAAGGCTCACCGATCCGGGTTATTCTGTATAATAGAATGGCCTCAAAGTAGAGTCTTCTGGAATCAGTGCAAAGCCATTCCAGACGCCTCCGGTAGGGACTGATGTGTTCATCCCTCCTAACCCCGAAGATGAATCTCACACACGAATTGCTCAGTCTCTGTATCCGTATTCGTTGTTCGTTAGACACGTCTAGGATAGTCACAGCACAGTAGTCGAGGTGTGGTTGTATAAGTGTCTCAACTAGCCTTCTGCGGAGAGTCTCAGTGGTGCAGCCTCTGATAAACCGCAGGCTATATAGGGCTTTATTTACTTTTTTCGTGATAGCATCCACCTGCGGTCTCCAAGTCAGTTTGCTATCCAGTACAACACCGAGACTCACGACCGTCTCACTGAATGGGACGATCACCCCGTCCGGCAGCGGAACCCCAGGCAGGTTCCATGATTTAATATCATTAACGTTCTTCATGGACCCGAAAAATATAGACTTGGTTTTGCCGGAGTTAAGCCGCAGACCGGAGCTCGAGAGAGAGAGAGAGAGAGAGAGAGAGAGAGAGAGAGAGAGAGAGGGAGAGAGAGAGAGAGAGAGAGAGAGAGAGAGAGAGAGAGAGAGAGTGAGTGAGACGAGAGAGAAAGAGACGGTCGCGAGTGTGTGAGAGAGAGAGTGAACGAGACGAGAGTGTGGTGTGCGGTGCGGGCGCACACCACCTGCTCCAAGATTGGATTTAGAATTACTCAAAACATTTGTAAATTATAAAAAAGTATATCTTGATATTGGTAGTGCAGTTTTAGAAAAATTTTGTCGACACTTGTGGTACTTATCTGAGGAATTGGCGTGTCTGGTTTTTTTTGACCAAGAAGTACCTGTAACAATAAAAAAGAAAATGTTATTAGCACTAAATAAGTCCAGTGATACAAGCCGACTCGTCGAAGCATCAATCTCTGAGAAAAATATTATGAAAAAACAGTTGCCAGATTTCATATCGCAAAAAAATCTAAAATTTTTCACAATATTAGGTTTAAAAACATCTTTTTTTGCTGAAAACCCGAATGCCTGGCACAAAAATGCAAATTATATTAAATCTAAAAAAATATGTGATTCTCTCAAAGTTGTGAATGACACAGCTAAACGTGGAGTAGCTCTGATACAAGAATTCAATAAGCTGCATACGAATAATGAAGAACAAAAACAATACCTCTTGCTAGTTGTAAATCAGAATAGAAAAAAGTTCCGCCAAATGACAAAATCTGAAATCTGTAATGAATTGAATGGTATGTAATTATAAAAAAACAAAGATTAACAAACTATTTTCATACCAATATATGTTATTATTTAAATATCTTCTCAGCATTCAATAAATTATCGTATTGCGAAATTGTTTGTTGAATTACTTATGTTTATTCATTTTCACCTGCTACAGTAATGATTCCTAATTTTGTGTCTTCATGTTGCTGATGATAAGTGAAGCCCTGAAAATTTGAAAATATCACAAAATAACTGAACTTAAAAAATGCATCACTGGAATCTCAAATTAATAAATTTACTTATCTAAAAAGTTGAAAACATAATATAACTCAGGCACTGTGTTAAATATTACTCATTAAATTATTATAAACTTATGAACTCATTAAATATTAAATATAACTCAGAATCTACGTGGTGACTCCAATACAAGCCCTTTTTATAACCTCTTAAAGTAATGTAGATATCGATGATCGATCAACATCTTAAAGTTTGGAGGTCAGAACATGCGTCGCCAGCGTTGTTGCGATAGTACGGCTGGTGGCGAAACTGTGACCGCGGCGTGCAATCATTCATTACGGGTGGCGGTAAATTTGAATGAACTTCTCTTTGTTATTTTTTCAAAACTGAGGTCCTCTAGCATAGCAGGGTAAACCACTTAAAATAAGTATAATCAATCAAAGTTAATCGTTCGGCGTTTCAAACATATTTTATCCTGCGTTCTCTCGCATTTTTTTAGTAAATAGTAGTATAAATTGTGTTCTAAAGGAGCCCTTACCTGTTTCGACTAAGAACTAAGAATGGGCGAGCGAAGAATTGTTGCATTGCCCGCATTTTTCGTGCAAAATTGACAAAAATGATCAATTTTGAACGGATAAAATGTTTTCTTGAGTTAGCTGGGTGTCGGAACTTATATAATAGGTTATAAAGTATTGAAAAAAGTACTTCTTATAACCTAAGAAAACTTTTATCCAGTTTTAATTGCAAAAATCGAAAAAAAAAAACGGAAATACTGAAAAAACGAAAAATAACGATTTTCTTTCGGGGGTAGAGACCTTTAAAATTCATCGCATAGCGCCCTCCTTGCGGCTACTCTATTTTTTTATACAGGGTGGGCCATTTTAATCTATGCAGTTGGAAAACTTGGTAAGTTCGCATCCTATCAAGAAATGACCTCTACAAAAGTTGTAGGGTACAAAGGGGGTTGAATAATG
>QLSS01000681.1:21538-35956 GCA_024372645.1 Trichomalopsis sarcophagae | reverse complement strand
TCTCGCATACATTCCGTAAAGTAGAGGAAAACACCTATGCGCGGGTCGTCGTCTCTACCTGCGCGAAGGAGGAGGAGCATGAACCCACCACTAAATTTTTTTTCGGGACACGGAGAAGGGAAGATTGGGACTTATACATACTACGGTTACTGGCTCACTTTGAGAGGGGGAAGAATTCTCGGTCGCTAGGGGAGGGAAGGAGGGATCGACACTCCCTCTATCTAAAAATACACAGCTCGGATTCTGGCTCACTTCGAGAGGGGGAAGAATTCTCGGTCGCTTGGGGAGAAAAGGGAGGAATTGACAATCCCTCCATTTAAAATACACAGCTCGGATTCTGGCTCACACTGAGAGAGGAGGGGGTGAGCCAGAATCCGCATGAGCCAGTATGCCTATAGCCTATCTACTAACTTAGGACCGAATATATTATTCGGAAATTTTCTCGCAACAAACAGAAATAATATGCTGTACGCATACTGCTACAATACAGACCACTGCCCTGTAAAACTACCTGTACCACATGTAGAACTAATCGAATGTCTTACATATAGATAATTTAGCGGCAATGTGGTCGATGAGGAAACATACTTTCACTATTTTGCAACACGAAGGAACTTATTGACGTCAACGTAAAAAATAGAATTTTAGCGGAGAATCCAGATTTGAGAGAAGAAAGGATACAAAGATATAGATACAAAAGGCTGCACCTGGTGCAGGTGTTTGGCCTGGATGGCAAACTCTTACCAGCAACAAATGTACTTCAGCATGCTATAAAATTAAAATAGGGAAAGTTGTACATGCTAAGCGTTTCCGACTACCAGTCAATTTAAGAAAACATTTGATTCATGAAGTAGAAGAATTAAAAAACAACCAAATCGTGGGACCATCGTCAAATTTTTGCAGTAACATATGGATTGTCCCCAAAAAGCCAGATGCCAACGTGAAATGACCATGACTCTTCTTGGTCTTGTGCGCGTAGAAGATTTTAGTTTTTAAGAAGAGCAATGATCATTTACTGACCTGCGTCTGAATTTTGTCAACAGATCACAAATAAAGATTTGATTTTATATATTGATATATTCTTATAGTATGAGAGAGGTCCGGAACACCAGGTAGTGGAAATTTATTTTAATAACAATAGTATGTTATTTCTTTTCAATAAACACAATATATTCTATCAGTAGTCTCTTAAGATAGAATATTGCGTAAATTGCAAGTATTCTTCATAACAGAAAGTTTTGTATGTTCGTTTTAATTTTATAATATATTTATAAGTCAATACGCTTTATTTTGCGTTATTGGCTTTGTATCATAATTTTCTATGTATGTAAATGATTCAAAATTATTAAGTTTTTCTACCTGATATGCGTTAATTGCGTTATCAGTTTTGACAAGCTAAATTCATAAGTCTTTTGGAAATATGAAAATTTTACAAGTTTTAGAAATATTCGAAAATATTCGTCTTTTACCTGCTAAAGGCATAAGTTGCTTAAGAGCAGGGACTAGGCGCTTTAGTTGCGCTGGCGCTTAAGTTGCGTTTCGGCTAGTGAGCTCGGATAGCTCATACGGGTCCTTATGTAGGCCACGGAGAGAGCGGTTATCTTGCAGCTGAAAACCTCTCATATTGATACCTGCACACATACATTCACACCTATATACATTTATCATTTATACAAGCATATTCTAATGCGCACGCTGCGCCGCTACTCCTTCTCTCGCTGTGCTGCGCTCGCCGCTCGCTATATACAGGTACATACAGTGTGTTGCGCGCTCTCCCTGCTTTCTCGCTGCTGCCTGCTACTGCCGCTCGCTGGCTCGTAGCGCTGCTGGTGTTGTATGTAAATGAAGAATGGGAGAGCGCGATATACTCACGTAAAATCTAAAAAGTTATTTAGTAAATTTTAGTTTTTATTTTTTATAATATTTTGCATTTTCCTGCGGAGCTTGTACGGGGTATTACAAACGGGAACCAGAGATGGCGACTAGTTGTTGATTCCATGCAACTAAACAATAAGACAGAGGGCACAACTTGGCCACTGCCATTTACAAGTTATATTTTGGAACTTTTAGCCCCGGTGAAAATTATTACGGTTGTTGATTCAAAAGAAGGCTTCCATCAGATTCCAATCCATCCTGATTCAGCGTCATATACTGCATTTAGCACTCTGGTAGGTGCTAATGGCTTTCAACATTTACAGTTTAGAAGAATGCTTATGGGCCTGAAAACTGCTAGTCATGGCCGGACTGCAGTCAGAAGAGGTGGCCATTTACTTGGGACGACTTTATGACTTTATAAAGATTCAAGAGAGTCATGCAACGACTAGTGGAAGCAAACTTGAATATTGAACCAAAAAAGTGTTACTTTTTAAAGCGGGACGCCGCCGTTTTGGGACATATGATTGGAGGAGGATGCATTTGCACAGATCCCAAAAAGGTTAAAGCTGCAGAGAAATATCCAATTCCAACCACTACTAAGAAAGTAAGGCAAGCAGTAGCTTTCTTCGCATACTACAGAATGTATATCAAAGATTTCGCCAAAATAGCCAAACCACTATACGATTTATTACGCAAGAATGTAAAGTTTCATTGGAATAAAGAACAACAAGCAGCCTTCGATAAACTTAAAGAATTACTGTGTAGTAAACCAGTTCTAGCAGCCCCAGATTTATCTCAACGTTTTATTGTAATATGTGATGCAAGTGACTATGGGCTCGGAGCCGTCATAGGTAAAGGTAAAATTGGCCAAGATTGACCGTGCGCTTATGCTTGAAGATCACTTAAGGGCAGTGAACTCAGATATTTAACATATGACAAGGAACTTCTCGCCGTATCATTCGCAATGGAGCAATTTGGACACACGATTCAGATCATGAATGCCTTAAGCATTTTCACAGCACGAAGAAAGTGGATCTACGATTCAATAGATTAAAAACAGCTCTACGAGGATACGATTTCGATATAGTGTACAGGCCGGGCCCTAAAAATATGAATGCAGACACTCTTTCACGCAATCCAATCATACCCAATGGCGAGAAAAATCTAGAATTACCATGGACTCAATTATATGAGCTTGCTAGTGAACAAAAATTCAAGGATAGTGATCTCGATGAAAAATCGCTACCTGCAAGACTATTTATGACCAAAGCAAACGAAGAGAATGCCATAAACAAATTACAAAAGAAAAAAAAAGACCTCATCCAGATTCCCAAAATTTACTAACTAACATCCCTCGTAAAAGAGATAAAGAAACTGAAATCTTATTTAGAAAAGGTGAAGTGCTTGCAGTAAAAAATGAGGAGGATACTTTTTATTTATGCATATTGACACATCATGTATATGATAAAGAAACCGAAATACTAATTTGTTAGCTAAACAAGGAAGATAATTTCATATACACACTAGATCACAGAGACTGCATACCATTTGCTAGTATTTTGACAAATGTAAGAGTGTCAAAATCAGGTAAAGATAAATATACTTTAGGCCCAAAAGAGAAACAGCGTATTGAGTCAATATTACATGCATCAATACAAAAATTTGGCTCAAATGTTGAAGGTGCTCCACCTATCTTCAACAACGCTCCCATTAATATTCCTGATCATTGAGAAAGCTATAGAAAGAAATGCAAGAAAACAAAGAAGACGGAGAATACTTCATTTCCATATTCTCCCAATACGCAAAAACTATTTGATCGATATGCTTCAAGAGTAGCAGAGCATAATCATACACTCACGAGTAATGAAAATATAATTGCTGGAAAATCAAAATCCAAACGAAACGCATTTTGCACGTGAAATCCAGCGATTAAAAAGTCACTCAGGCCAACTTTATTACATAGGTCATTGCCGAATTCTGACGTAACCCCAGAGTTACAGAAAATCGAGACATGCCCCACTAGAAGTCATCAGTCACAACGAGGATAAAATAACAAGCTAGATGGTAATATAACAAGTAATTTTCAGCCACCAATCCATTCCACACCAAAATCTCCACCCGAAAAGTTGCATCAGGAAAAAGCAAATGATCAATCACCACGACACGATACTTCAGGTAACTTACCCCCAAGCCAAACGATACCTGAAATAGCAATGAAGATGCATGTAAAATTGAGGGTAAACATCAAAGAAAAAGAACACAACGTTAAAAATGGCATACCGGTGGATATTTGGGAAACTGATTCACTCTGACGGAGTAGGGATACTCTTGACACATTCTTCTCAGGAAATAATGCCAGAGCAAAATAGCATAGTAGTTATAAATAGCAACTCTTCTGCCGAGGAGATTATAAACAACGCTGAGGAGAACATAAACGATGCCGCAGAACTAATAAATATTGGAGATGAAAACTTGGATAACAACGTATAATAGCATAACTACTGTCAGTGGCTTTTTAGCAAATGTGGAGTCAGAGTATAAAGCCTCGGACACATTTCCAGAAAACTCGGAACCGCATACCAACTCGGATTTCGCATACGTCCCATGATAAGCCGATCGAGAAAAAGAAACAGAGTCAACGACACCGGACACCTCGGTCTCATATCTTGGAAGATTACGAGTTTTCGATTACGAAGATCACTGTGTAGACCCACATGCAAGCCTTATACGAAGTAATGACATACCGACCCACCGGGCAATTTCTTATTCTATTCCATTATCAAAACAGTGAACTTAAATTATTCGGCTCTAGACCTCAGAGCAAAATAAGCTCAAGCGCCTTTCTTACAGAATTACGGCAGTTCTCAAGAAGCTTTGAAAATGCAATTGCCAACAAAATACGAAGATGCCGATTGCACATACATTTTTGCTTGGGAATTCCAACAAAATGTATGCATACATTACGACTATATTTACATGAGGTAAGCGACAAAAAAAACCCTTAGAACACAACAATTCGCAAATCTCTGTGATCCATTATGTAAGTAACAATGACACTACTACATCAAAATCAACTGATATGAGCATAAGAGAGACATCTATAGTCGAAAGAGGCAAACATGCACTGCTGAACCGATTTCTCGTAGTAAACACAAGGCCACCGAGAAAGAAACCTCCATGGTCAACACCAAAAAATCAGATACCTGCATTACTTACCAAACTAAAGATACAAAGAAAACATCTTCCTACTAACCACGGATATATACTTGGAAACGAAAATCCATTACGCCATTCTGGAAAGAGGATACATAAATGAGAACATTCTGAAAAACACAGAAAGAACTTTGGGGAATGTTTTCATAGCGGACTTCAAGAGCGTGAAATTTTTTAGATTATTTATCAAAAGTCTCATTAATAAAAAACCGCTTAAAACACATTTAAGAAAATATATTAATAATCTAAGATCAGAAATCTTGAAGCCAAATATAAATTCTTTTGCGTTGATAAGAGATCTAGGAATGCTCAGTTCTTCAGAGTGGATGGTTTTTGTTAATTTATTCGAGGCAATCGTCAGTGGGATACCAGCCATCGGAATAATCTATCTTAATTCTTTATCTGCTTCTCCGATGGGAGACAAATAAGCTAATCCACGAAGCCGCTATGGTGGACACAGGGGCATAAACAAGACCAAACATGAATATATGGCACTGCAGCCGATCTATTAGACGATCGTGTACAATAACCCCGAATCGCGTTCGATCCAGGCTGCGAAATAACATTTTCTTGGCGTAGACATCATGGTCCGTCAAGGAAGCCATTGCCCAGTTCTCCATACACACCGCACAGGCAAGATCGAACGGCGAATTCACTGAAGCCGGCATGGTACACATCTTCGAGCACTTTAGAACACTACCGCACACTTTGAGATTCGAAATAGTCATGCGCGCAGTCAAAGACACAGCGTCGAGCAGCCGAGATTGCCTTGTTCTCTCAATCCGAACAGTCATCTGATTCATAAACAGCAGCGGAAGAGAGTCGTCGCACTAAACGTAGCTCACCCCTCTCTCCAGCTCCCCAATACACAAGCCCTGCGCTTGCTCAAGGCCTGCTCGAGACGCAAACACGTGTAACAATGCATTCCAACAAGCTGATATAACAGCGGCACTCAATCAGTTAGACTCAAGCCCATGACAGCCGTACTAATACATTTTTATAAGACTCAAACAAGCTAAATACGCAGAGCAATCTGAAACAAGGAAACCATCTCGTAATTTCTGACGCTGTGCTACTCTTACCTTTATTTTCACTGTAGAAATTCAAACCAATATCGGGATATCCGAAGCAAAGAGAATTTCACATAATTTTAAATACTAAACACACTTTATCAAAGTTGGACTGCAATAAATTACGCACCGCGATCAACACATTTCATGCAAGACGCTCGAAGCGCATATATTCGAGCCAGAAAATATTACACCAGCGGTCTCGAGTAACAATAAAAATAACACATGTGCAGCATTAAGCATAATTATTCTTCAAAACAAAGATCTTTACAAGAAAGTAATATTCTAATCTCTTTCATTGTTAAAACCTCGCTCACATGAATCGATGCGATTAAATGAATCAAAGCCACAATTGTGTGCTATGAGAAAGCGATTAAACTTGCCATAAAAGCACCTACAATCAACTAATCCTAATTAATTAATACAAAGATAATCTCATATCCCTAACCTCTATATTAATCAAGAAGAATGATTATTATTATAAATATCGTCTTCTCTATCTAAAAAACAAAAATCTAAAATCGACAATATTCGCTTTATTTTGCAAAACATTTGTTCTTAATTGTGAATATCTTTGTACAAAATATTTATTTATAACATAATATACATTTAAAAGCATCGGTGATACAACAATTAATAAAAAAAAACAAGTTTGGTGTCGCTATTATATATATATATTTTTTTCGTATTTGTATAAAAATTGCTATCCTATAAATTTGACTACTTTCCACTGATAATATTTCATCATTAATACATGTGATTTCTTCAACAGCATTAGAATTAGCATAACATATTGTATTAATTAATTGATAAAGAGTTATTTCACATTTTCTTTCAACGACCCTATTTATAAATCTCAAAAAAATTAACTAATTATGAACTATGCATCTAATTTTCATACAAATATTTTACAAATTGTGTAGAAACGTGCTACTATAAAAATGTTTACTCAACTGCTTTGGTTCACACTTTCGCAGTGGACTCTGTGGCTGTGGCGACTTGAAAAATCACATGAGTACTAATATGAAAACCATATATCCATTAGTTAAGATAAAAACCACTTGATTTCTTGTTTTATCAAGTTGAAACAAGCCTACAAGAAAAATTCCAGTCCTCCAATTGTGATAGATTTTGAGTAACTTCAAAAACAAGAGCTACAGAACTAAATATGTAAGGTTGGTTGAAAACTAAACAATAAATCAAGTGTTTGTTCTTTCAACAAATAGGTTTATCTTTCACATATTAGTACGCATGTTTTTTTTTTTTTTTTGAGCCACCACAGCCATAGGGTCCACTGTGTAAGTGCGAACCAAAGCAGTTGAGTAAAAATTGTTATGGTAGACTGTTTTTACACAATGTGGAATACATTTATAGAATCACGTCACTGGTTATAAATGACATATAGAGATCGCTTGTTTTTTGTAATACAAGATAAGTATAATTTATTTTGTGCTTAGCATACATTTCCAACATCAATTTACAATTAAAGCTTTATTGAATTTGAAATATTTCTGATTTTTAAATTAAATTTATAGAGTATCGGATGTGGTGCACTGAGTAATCGGAGTAAAATCAAAGAAATTATTGTACTAATATCACATGAGAATCAACGCAGAATTATTCACTAATCTTAACACGTAATGAAACAGAATAAAAATTTTGTAATTTTACTCAAGAATAGTAAAATACTGGCAAACATCAAGACAACGCAGATCTGTCCTGCCATTCGTTGGTCAAATAAGCAGATTCTTATTCTGCACGATCAATGGAAAAGCAGAAAAAGACATTTAATTGGATTATCACCCAACGACACACGTAAAACGGCGAAGCTGTAAGCACAGCAAACTGAATTCAAACATATCTAAATCTTTAGATTATTACTATTTTACAAAAGAGATATATTTAATAAAAGAGACACGCTTCAGGTGGCAACGCAAATTTTAGGCCAAACTGTTACACAATACAACCTTGACACGGAAATCATTGCAGACGCTATATTATCTGCTTCGCAAGGCGCGATACACCCGCTATTTTTATCATCGGACCTTATTTATAAATCTGCCGAATTAGTAAGAGAAACCGTTCCGGATTCATGATGCGATTTTTCCAAGCAGCGACGAAATCGATACAATAATTCAATTAATGAAAATCTCAGTTTTTTCAATAATTTATTCAAAATATCAATTTATCTACCATCTCTCAATACCACTACTTGACTTACAAGAAT
This sequence comes from Trichomalopsis sarcophagae, assembly GCA_024372645.1. Taxonomy (NCBI): domain Eukaryota; kingdom Metazoa; phylum Arthropoda; class Insecta; order Hymenoptera; family Pteromalidae; genus Trichomalopsis; species Trichomalopsis sarcophagae. Next base: position 27,571 of record QLSS01000681.1, on the reverse strand, counting down.
AAGTCGTATACAAAGCCTCACCAGTCCCTATTGAACAAAATCTGCAAAATCTAACAAATACTTTTGCATACATCCGGCCTGAAACCTAATTTTTCGCTATTAGCCTGAATAAACACAACTATATCCCCATAACAGCTGAGAAACTTGAAAAATGCATTTTAATGATCACATATTGCAATATAAAATTAATTCAATTACACGACACGTATTGGCTCAAATCACATAAACACAATACTTAGCTATTTTCAACTATTAATTCTGAAACTTTCTTCATACAATGCCAAAGATCAATATACTTGATACATGAATTAGGCGGAACTGGCATCTTACGTTTAAACACGGGTTGTGCGGCTAACACTAACAACGCAAGATTTACTGCGTCTAGAATATGCAACATACAAACAACCGAAATATTTTACCCCAACATAACTATTGATATTTACAATATGCTTAACAATATATCGGAACCTAATAATTTTTGATCTTATTTAAATAAAATAATAGAAAGCGAGAATGCTCTAAAAACTAAAAATTTACATAAAATACACACAGACACATTAGGCACGGGATCGAGCCTTCATGATATCATCTACAAGTGCAATTTTACAACTCTCAACAAAATCTCACTATTACTGTTTCAATTATTCCAAAACAAATCAAATATCGAAAATTATTGTTATACGCAATATCTCATATAAAATAAATATACGAAAAACATGATTCAATAGTCGAGACGATAGGATTTAGAACTCACGAACCTAACAAACAATTTTCATTCATTAATATCAGGTAATATAGGAGCGTAAGATGTCAGTCTCAGCGATTATCTGATGGTATAAGAGACTGAAAAAGAATTTATTGGCTGTCGCTCAAAATTAAAGCTCAGTATACTTATATGAGCACAAAAAAAAAACATTTTTATGCACCACTTACGGAAGAACATTAACTAATGTTCTCCAAGATAAACAGCAAATATGCAACGGAAGACACACTGGTATTACACTCAGATGAAAACAAAAAAAAAGAAAATAATCAGCAACCAATGAACAATCTCTACCATTTTACAGCGATATATTCTGAAGAATCTCAACTCTTTTGATATTCGCATTAGATAAGACCACGGTTATTCTTGGCTTCTATTCCTACAAACACAAACCTAATACTTATTTATTTATTTAACTCTAGAGTTACAAAACACTTGCATTCGATACCGAGTTGATATTATCTGCACAATGACACACTATAACGACGCAATCCTGCAGAGAAAAACAATATTTCCTGTTCGCGGGTCCGGATTAACAATACTAAAAAATACATGAGTATTGGTTAGTTTACATACAATCTCCATTCATGCTTAAGGATAACATGAAACCATGCCCGACTTCCAGACACAGTTCATACCAGCCTTCTCATTCATACAAACGTAGGTTGGGTTACAAGAATCCTTAGTCTCTCTTTATCCCAACTCTGATGACAATATATATTATTTTATAACAAAAAAAATTTAACATTGAAAAATAATACGTTTAATATTAATATATAAAAATGTTGTTAACATTTTCTTGATTATTAGTAAGTGATTCCATGATTTGGTCTTTTATACGAGTAATGTTACAAAGACATTAAAGATCTCATTAAATAAGATTATATTGCACATTTTTTTAGATTCTATGTTTTTATTGTATTTTGGTATTGTAAAAAAACTTAACATTTGAATTATTATATTCTAACTACACTTTTCTTATTTCACACTATTTCACCAGTTCCGCACTAACATTTATCTTGACGACATTTTCTCTGTTGAGTTGAGCCTAGCCGAGCACGCCGGTAAGTCCAGCACACATAGTGTGGAAACATTTCTTTGTGTTAATTAGATAAGTCACACTTACAGTCTGACGTGAAAATTATTTCATCTATTATTACTATGCACGTAAGTATTCATAATATCGTTTGTTATATCGTCGAAACTATCAATAATATTTGGATATGTATTATTAATTTTGTTGTAATTGTAGGTGGAGATACGACGATTTTTGCTTATATTGTATGAATCACAATTGCCTTTTTCGTAAATTTAGGTTCTAACATCTAAATATAAAGAGTTTTCTGCAGTTCCTTGTCTTTTATTATTTCTTTTCTTTGCTGTATTAAATCCTGTAATTTTGAGGATATTACACATCTACGCTCACATTAATCTTAGTTGCATATATCAGAGAGCCATATTTTCAGTTGCTGGGAGTCGATTATCGTGTTATTAGTTTTTTCACTCATTAATTCTTAACCAGTCTTGTATTTTTCTGATCTTAAACAAACATGTTTGTTACAAACTCAGTGTCTTCTCTTAAATTACAGTCACCGTATATGTGTATAGTAATAATAGATGAAATAATTTTCACGTCAGACTGTAAAAGTGACTCATCTAATCAACACAAAGAAATGTTTCTCCGTATATCTATGATTTTGAGATCATTTGGTAGTTTATTATAGATGTTGATAGCTTTGATGTAACCATTTTTTGTGCTTACAGTTTTGTTATACCTCAGTAGGATTATTGAAGTGATAACTTCTTATGGGACGGAGTGAATTGGTTGGAATGCGTTACGGCGCCGTTATGTCTGGTTATCCCCACCCTGCCGTCTCTTGCCTTCTCTCTCGCACGCATACGGTGGCTCAGCGGAGACATCCCCACTCTGCGCGCGCTTTCTTCTCTCTCTACTGGCACGTGTTCTCTCTCTCTCTCGCTCTCTCTCACTCGCTCGCGTCTACATGCCCTCTGTCTTTCGCATACTGTATATCGACGGCTGACTGGAAGATCACCGTATCTCAGCCGCGGCTTCGAGAACGCCGTATCCCGGCGGTGGCTTCGGGATCGCCGTATCTCAACCGAGGCTTCGGAAACGCCGTATCTGAGCCGCAGCTTCGGAAACGCCGTATCTCGGACGCGATTTTTTTTTCCTCAAATTTTGTAGTGGCAGCACTGCGCAAATTTTAAATATGACGTAAAAATTTTTAAAATTTGCGTCAAAAATTCTGAAAAAAATCAGAATTACTTATTTGATTTATTATTTGACATTAACTACACTGTAAGTATAAAATAAGTAAATTCTTTCGTTCAAGTTGACACTGAAGAACACAGAAATTATTTACGAGCATTAAATATTCAACTTGAAGAACACGTAATTTATGAAACAAATTATGAACGTTATACACTGTAAGTATAGATAATGTAGAAATTCGAGTAGAAAAACAGCAGAGGTTTTTGTTTCATTTTACGAAACACGTAAAATTTATGGAAGAATAATATTTACTTAAAATGTTTAGCGAGGTGGAAAGAAGTAAAAAATACGAGTATAACGAAGAGTTTTAATTTTTTTCTGTTGAATTAGTAAAATATTAAATTTAAATTATCTAGGGGCGCGATAGCGCCGCTTTGGCAAGAAAAAGTACAAAGTACGATTTGTCTACGGCGCGACCCTATATACTTTGAAATTGAGGTTTCCTCTGATCCGATCCGGTCGTGGAAGGAATCAGGTTTTCCTAAAGAAATCTTGGATATTATTGACAAAGTTGGTTATAAAGATCTCACGCCTATTCAACGACAGGCCATTCCAATCGGTTTACAAAATCGCGATATTATCGGTGTAAAATGAAAAGTTTTTCTACTCGAATTTCTACATTATCTATACTTACAGTGTAGTTAATGTCAAATAATAAATCAAATAAGTAATTCTGATTTTTTTCAGAATTTTTGACGCAAATTTAAAAAATTTTCACGTCATATTTAAAATTTGCGCAGTGCTGCCACTACAAAATTTGAGGAAAAAAAATCGCGTCCGAGATACGGCGTTTCCGAAGCTGCGGCTCAGATACGGCGTTTCCGAAGCCTCGGCTGAGATACGGCGATCCCGAAGCCACCGCCGGGATACGGCGTTCTCGATGCCGCGGATGAGATACGGCGATCCCGAAGCCACCGCCAGGATACGGCGTTCTCGAAGCCGCGGCTGAGATACGGTGATCTTCCAGTCAGCCGTCGATATGCTCCACTACAGACGCTCTCTATCTCTCCCTTTCTTTCCTCGACACTTTTCTCTTAGCGCGCGTGCACAGTAAACATAATCTCTACATTAGTAAAACTTTTGAAGTGAACATTGTGTTATTAAATTGTGTTAGTAAACAGATAATTATTTTGATTTTTCAATTACCGAGTGTGATATTTACGTGTATATTGATAATCATATTGTTGTGTTAAATACCAGCCAGTCAACTTAAACTGTTAAATAATGATAAATATTGTACATAAAATATATATTTTACATTCAAAAGGAAATTAAATTACGTTTTACTTATTCCTGATCCATTTATAAATTATTAGATTAACAAAAAATATAACTATAAAATTATTATTGCCATCCTGCGTTGTTTAAAGTTCTATATTTGATAGTTTCTATAAATATCATATGAAGTTATCACTTCTGTCGGGCGTCCCGTGACGCACACGTTTTTTAGTTTATTTCTTGTTCTGCTTGTTGAATTAATAAATTAATCTTTGAAGTTAGTATAACGATAACGTAGACTTTCGTATGCGAATAATAGCTCTCTTTGGAAGGTATTTTTATTTATCATTTTCGGGATTCTTTTTTGGACCGATTGTAACAGTTGCAAGTTATTTTGGACCACCCCACGCAACTATTCCATAGTTAATCAGACTGTGAAAGAATGCATAGTAAATTATTCTTAGAGTAGTTGTATCCATTAATTTGGAAATTTTACTGAAAATGAAAATGAGGTATCTAGTCTTATTTATAAGATATTCAATATGTTTATCCCATCTCATATTAGAATCGAATTGTAGGTCTAGGTATTTCGTTTCATTTACTTTCTTCTCTCAACACTGTAAAGCTTAAATAATAATGTGATATATTGTAAGTAAGTAGTCCGCAGTAGCCTCGGTGAATGCGTCCGCTCACATCGGAGTCTAACAGCAGAGAGAGCGAGAACAGCGTGTACAGTATAATCAGTGCTTAGAGTATAGCTTAGCTTCGGTAGCTATCGAGGTCACATGATATACACTCACATACCATAGGAGGGGAGACTTACCTGTGTGTGTTTCCCTCATACACTCGTTAGCGCGCTAACTCAATCTGTCGCGCACTACCTACTGATAAAACTCACTCGAGAATCACTTGAGATCTCAAGTGATTCTCAAGTGACTCTCAAGTGATTCTCAAGTGATTCTCAAGTGATTCTCAAGTGATTCTCAGGTGATTCTCAAGTTGAATTTTGAGTAAAAAGGTGTTTAACGAATTCTCATAATCGTGAATCCTACATTTCAAAACACTGGCTGGTAACTGTGTCAGTTTTACACTCTTATTAGCTGCTTTTCTTTCTGTGTGCAATCTTTACATAATATACGTATCAATTTTCATATTTTATGTCAACTTTCAAGATCTCTGTAGACTTTTTCTAAAGGGATTTAAGAAGAAAGGGCTTAAGAACGGGTGTACCTTGTCTAAAAGGGAAATTTGCATGCACAAAAATTAGGTTAAGTAGACAAATATTTATTTTTATTTGAGTATCTTAAAAAATATAAATCAAACAACAAATTTTTTCGAGTTTACAAAACTCAGTTTCACATAACATGTAACACAAAGAAATTTTTTTATGATTTCATGAAACTTAATCTTACGTTAAATGTTATACAAATAAAATAATTTTTTTTTTCGAGATTTCATGCAATTTAGTATCACACAAAACGTAATCTCAACATTGTAGTTTTCAGGTATTTAATTCAGGTATTAATTAATTAAGCTTAAGCTTTCAGTGGCATTCTTTATGAGGATATCTTTAGTTTCTTGAGGTAGTTCTTTATATCTATTAGACGTATCCAAGAAGTCGGTGTACAAACCTAAGTTATTAAAATAAGTGTTAACTTTTGTAAATATGGAAAAATAAATGAATATGAATTTATATGTATGTATATATATATATATATATATATATATATATATATATATATATATATATATATATATA
>QLSS01000681.1:0-21528 GCA_024372645.1 Trichomalopsis sarcophagae | reverse complement strand
ATATATATATATATATATATATATATATATATATATATATATATATACGTGTGTGCGGGTGTGTATGCGTGTGTGTCTGTACTTAGATATAGATTTAGTTCTCTAGGTTAGTATAATTGTATAGGCTTTGTTCCAAAAAATTTTTTTTTTCAATTTAGATAAATCTAAGCTTCTTAAAGCTATCCTTTATTGGTCCATAAAACGGTTCCTAAATCTCTTAAAAATGCACTCTTTCGTTGACATTGAATGATCCGCCATGATTTTTCCCCTACTCTCATATTTTCACCAAGATATACTTTGAAAAACAAAAGCTTTATACAACAATATAAAATGATTCACATTTTATCAAATTGCAGCGTTTCTATATATGCCTTATTGTTAACAATATCGTATCTTCTGTGTTGTTCGGGAATTTCAGAATCAAGTTTATATCCTACTTTCCTATACTTTTTGTATAGCTTTGGTTTGTATTGTATTGCATGAGGACAGCAGAATCAAATTCTTCTGCAAAAAATCGTACATTTGTTATAGCATCAATGTTTCATACAAAATAATGTGATAACTAAAATCAGCAATCCTACTCTACTCTAAAAAAGGCACGATAATCATTTTATTAGTCCTTTGGAGTGGGCGCTTGCGTTGGAGAAGATCCATCTGGCTGTCTCGTTGGTGTGCCAGGAGGTGCAATTCGTTGCGTTCGACAACGTGGACCTGGACGTCTCAGTGCTGTGCGAGTGGGCGCTTCTTCTTGCGTTCGAAAAGGTGGATTTGGCTGTCTCGTTGGTGTGCCAGCAGGCGCTACCCGTCCCGTTCGTGGATCTGGACATCTCCTTTGTATGGAAGTGGGCGTTTTAGAAGTTGGACCTAAATGTCTTCCTAGTATACTAGTACTGTCATCCGATCATGTTTTGGTGAAAATGTACTGTGATGATTTTCTTGGTTCAAAAGTGCAAAATACCTGTAAAATAACGGATATCACATATTTTGTTTTCGGTAATCACGTACCAAACGACGTATTAGAACAATTAAAGCTCTGAAAATTCTGCAAAACTTTTTTTTAAAATGGTAAAAAATGGATGTTTATACGAATCATCAATTAAAAACAAAAAAAGATCAAATAATTCGTTTGCACAATTAAAGGATAAAAGATTTGTTCAAATTCATACTTTATTGCTGATGATGAAACCAACCAAGAATTCACTGTCTGCAATCTTATTAGAACAAGACATCGATTTAGCAAGCATTACAATAATCTTCAAGTAATACAAAATATTAGCACAGAATCTATAATTATTCAAACCAATGAGATCATGACTATTTGTATTTTCATCCAAATACTTGGAACTATCTATATTTGCGCTTTGCCTAATCTACTTCATTATTGAATATACAAGCAATTTTCTAAGAATTCATGAGCGTTTACAAATATATTAATCTAAGCTGTACAGTTTTATTTTGTCGATTTCTACAAATTTAAATTGTACAATTTGATATTCATTCATATAAATAGTAAAAGTGGCGGCTACGAGTGCGGGCCACATGTTAAGGCCAGGAAATAAATCGTTCGCGTGTCATACTAAAAAGACAAGTGGAATGTGTATATTTTGTGATAATATATACCACGTGAGTTGTTTTAAGAGAATTGATAAAGTAAACACCCTAACTGATGTGTTTATTATCTGCCCAAACCACGAGGATGTCAACCTAACCTCAAACGTAACTCAAGATCTGCTAAGCGAAGAAGTGAAAACCGTATTAGCTCAACTTAAGAAAACTACAATAAGTGAAATTAAGAATTAAATACTAAATGAACTCAATGATAGTAAAGATGGGAATAAATCTGAAAGTGAGGATGAAAAACTAAAAATAGAAAATGCGGGGGGGGGGGGAGTTTCTCCCTAACAACTATGTAATATAGGTAGATATATATATATATATATATACCTCATATTATTGTCCATTCGCTTCGCACTCCATTCGCAAAACGAAAATTAAATACTTAGTTTTTATAATAATGTAATATACTCTTTCTGACAGTTGTGTATTGATTGATTGTAGTGAATTCGTAGATATTCCCAACACGCTCTTTATCATACCATTAGCTGATGTTTTTTCTACTGTGCCAACGTATCTTGGTAATGAAGGCTGTATAGTATAATCGGTATGGAGAATTTGGCACTCGTGGCTATCTGTTGCCACATGTTCTACATTATACTTTGTCTTATACCTGATATTTCTGAAATCGCAATTTGCACATTTGATTTTATTTTCCCCAGCACATTTTAAAGAGATACTATTATTATTATATTTGTTACCATTGTGGCCAAACCTGCCACAATTGAAACATGGTTTTACATTACAATAATCTTAGATTGTATAGTTTTGATATCCAACAAAGAGTCTGTTTTTATTTTCTCTGACATGCCGGTAAATTTCGGCAAGCATTTCTAAAATCACTGTCTGCAGTTCAGTTTTAGTGTTTTTGGAGGAGTTCAAGATAATACATTTTCTTTTAAAATTGCTGAAATTTCTCTCATTGATGTCATTCTCTATACTTTTGTCGTCCATATTTTCACAATTATCAATTCCAACTTCTTTTACTTTAGGGTTCATTACTTGTTCTTTGTTGACTTCACATGATTCTGACAGTTTTGCTTTAAGTTATTTATGTGCTTTACTAACACCATTTTCATTCAAACAATTTATAATTATTTCATTTTTTTTTCTTATTTACTCTTTTCGTCTGGATTATTTTGTCTTTGATTAAATAGTGTGAAACTAGTTAATTTACTTTTAACATTTTCTTGATTATTAGTAAGTGATTCCATGATTTGGTCTTTTATACGAGTAATGTTACAAAGACATTAAAGATCTCATTAAATAAGATTATATTGCACATTTTTTTAGATTCTATGTTTTTATTGTATTTTGGTATTGTAAAAAAACTTAACATTTGAATTATTATATTCTAACTACACTTTTCTTATTTCACACTATTTCACCAGTTAATAAATAAATAGTGTGAAACTAGTTAATTTACTTTTTCAATATTTTCATTTTCTCCAATTTTTCTTTACTATGATCTTAGGTACTCTTTTTGGATTGTTGTAATTTGTATCACTTGTGATAACTTCGGAAAAAGTTCTGCTTCTAACAATTGATTTATCGCACTTCTGGTTTTCTAATAGTTCTTTCAATACATTGTTTTTTTTCTTTGAGTTCTTTGTTAAATTATCTTAAGAGGGCATTTTTACGTTCTAAATTATCATCTTGCAGTTCATCCTCATTCTCATTTATTTTATTTTAAAGTTCTTTTAATATCTGATTACTTATTTCTTTTCATTCATGTGTCTTCACTTAAGCAAGTAGGAGTCTCGCCTTATTACTCAGCGTTCTGCTATTCACTTTTGAGGTTAATTCTCTATCATCGTGTTCATTACAGATTCCAAGCACTGCACTTAGTTTAACAGCTTCACCCAATCTTTCAAACTCACTTGTATGATATACACTTTCATAAATTATGCACACCACAGTATTAACAATTTGCGATTGATGATATTTATAAAAAAGTGCTTCGCTGTGCGACGAGCCTACGCTCACCACGGCCATCGTGACACGACATTTGTTAAGTAATATTTTTTCAAAAATTTGGTTTGCTAAAATTGCCCTGCTAAAATTATACGATTGAAACGGTCCGCGACGGGTTAGTACGCGAACGCGAGGAATTCGTGACCCGAGGTTAGTAAATCAGGAGACAAGCACATCCGAAGAACGACAATAAAGTTTGATCCACCCGGTAATATCTATTGAGTGGACAAAAGCCTTCCCTATCCTCTGAAGTGGGAGACCCACCAGAGGAGAGCTGCTCGTGTGTTGGAGGTGATGAGTAGGGTCTATCTACTACGCACGTCCCGCACACTTAGGTAAACCACGCAGCTATTAGACTGATGTGTGAGGTACTATCATCACACTGTGAAATGCTCATTTTCTTTCGCATCTTTAAAATACTAAAAATCAATAAGATAAGTTATTATAAAGAAAATCCGTCGATACCCTTCCTACTAGAATGTAGTATATAATAAGTTATAGCTAATTCGACAAATTCAATAATTAATTGAATTAATTGGTTTATCAGGATAAGAATAAGGAACGACAACGTAAGGCGAAGTGAATATAAAAAGATAGTTAAACTCAAAGTAAAATCAATTAAGAAAATCGATAATAGTAAATGCACGTAAAATAATAAAAATTAAACGAAACACCGATATGCGCGCACACATTGCAGTCCTACGGCAGAGGCATCGAGACCAAGCGAAGCACACCTATATGAACACACATACTACGACTCTACAGCAGAGGCAAGAGACCAAGCGAAGCACACCGATATGCGCGCACACATTGCAGTCCTATGGCAGAGGCATCGAGATCAAACGAAGCACACCGATATGCACACTCATAATACAACTTTACGGCAAGAGGCGAAACGAAATACCGATATGCACTCACACATTGCAGTCCTACAGCAGAAGCTCAAAGCTAAGCTAGGCACACCAATACGCATACATCTCGGCTCCACGGTGGGAATACTGTACACCATATACCGCGCATACACGAAAGCGATGCACCTGCAATGAAGAGAGGCAGTGGAACGCGCAACGTTATAGGCAAGTGACACATAAGTCACGCGCGCTAGAAGCTCGAGGTACCACCAAAGAGGACACCGCGCAAGTCGGCTCAAAATGCACAGAAGAAGCTTCTATGAGTCTGTAGATAAGGAAGGTAAATCTGAGGCGAGTTTGACAGGAGAAGAGCACGAGGGGACTCGGTGTACTAGACGAGAGGATTTTTACTCTGGTTTTCTGATTGGCCCTAGCAGCAACGTCACATGCATAAAAAGTTCCATATAAGGCAAGAAGTTGCATCTAGGCATCCTAATTGGCCAAACACCAACCCCTCCAAGGAAACGAAAATCGGAGATCGCCTCTTCTACGAGAGTATAAAAAAGGCCAGAAACAGGTCCTCAGATCGTAGGTCTGCTTCAAAAATCGTTACCACGCGAAAGTTCTGTCCGAATCCGGTCCGGGTACTAGACTTAGAAAAATTCAAATCAGTGAAAAGACTTACAATATTTCGGCTAGTGAAACAATTTGAATATTCATGATATTAAAAGAATTTATGATATTAAAATCGATTGGAAGACATAAAAGTATCGATTAAAGTCAATTCAAATAGTAGATAAGTATTATGTTTTTTTCGATTTAATACTACCTGAAAACCACCTGTGGGATTATTTAAACTCAGTCCGCAGATGTATCCAGGTAGTTTTTTACTTGCAACTCTCATTAATTAATTATAAGCAATCTTTTCAGTTTTTTTTTTTCGTATTAAACGATAACATATAAAACATTCGTAATGCGATAGCAGAAACAGTTCTAGAGAATCAAATTTTGTACAAAATAATGGGTCGAGTAATCCAATCGGCCCAGTAGAACCAGAGTAAATAAAAAAATGAAAAAATTTAGCTTTTCTTAAAAAATTTATAACTTAGCCATTTATTGAGATTGAGAGATAAAATTTCGCACATAGGTAGATAATTGTGTTAACTTCAAGTTTAAAAGATGGACACTGTCGGAACAGTGGTTTTTCAATGTTTTTATCTTTTTTCTGTTGGAAGCCTGCCTGCGTTAAATATGGTTATATATCAAAATTTCAATAACGGCATTCAAAACTAGAAGTAAAATACTACAAATAGTATATTGTATGCCAATGTTTGTGTGTGCGTGTGTTTATATTAATAACTTTACTGCTTTTTTTAAAAAATTCAAGTACACCACCCAAGAAAGTGGAATAGCACTTATTCGTGAAATCTGATTAGACACACAAAAAATCTTTATGTTCGGAAGGCTGCGCAGGTAGAATTTATATGAATACTTTCCTGTTGTTTATTAATGACATCTGCACATGCGCGAAAATATGTATAAATAGCGTGAAAAATTGGTTCCAGTGCCCATTATGCTTTAACCTCTAGAATCAGTAAGATAGATCAGTCCTATTATTTTAATTATTAAAATTATCTGGAATATCCTTTTATAGTTATCTATTCGAATTAAATTCAGTATCAGAACTAGGCTAAACGTTCGGAAGATTGCACAAGTTGAGTTTATGCAAAAAATTTTCTTTTGTTTATAAATGACGTCCACGCATGCGCGAAAAAATGTATAAATAGCGTGAAAAATTGGTTCTAGTGCTCATTTTGCTCTGATCTTTAGAAGCAGTAAGATCGATCAGTCCTATTATTTTGATTATTAAAATTATCTGGAATATACTTTTGTAGTTATTCACACAAATTTATTACAGTATCAGAAACAGACTAAATGTTCGGAAGACTAAGTATGTTTAGTTAATATTCATTCTTTTCTGATGTATATCAATGACATCTGTGCAACCGGGGAAACTGAGAACGCCAAAATGGATTTCTCTTTAATATAATAGGGGATGTACAGTGTGAAATATAACTTACAATTATGGAAAAAGTCGGTACAAAATTTTGTCTAGAAGGCGCTTCCTGCCACACGATGGGGATAACGTAGGTGAACAGTATTTATCTCTCAGCTGTTCGATCATAATTCGCTTAAGTCAAAATTTTCGTCGTGTTTATATAGCGCAGAGCAGTGAGAAGAGAGTCGAGCGGCCGTGTTAACAATTACTTTCGCTATTGACGTCAGAGCATGGCTTATGTATGTTTTGTTTTCAGCAGATGTATAAGGTGTGTATACTGTATTTAGATTTTGTGTGTCTTCCTTCTTATCAATACTGTTTTTCGTAGGTGTATTAATTTGGTAATTTTCAAAATTGTAAGTGTGATTCAGGTTATTGATCGTTACCGGCCACCTTGTACATCTAGACACCAAAAACCACGGAGCGCACCACCTAGACCTCGTCATCGGACACCCTGTACACCTAGACACCACCTTTGAATGATTTTTACACCTAGAAACCAAAAAGCACGGGGCGAACTAACTGTTAAAAACAATTCATTTAAACTCTCTATAATCTATCGTATCGCGATCAAAAGCCCGTTGAAAACGGTAACTCTCTCAACATAACGAATGTGTAATAATAATTATACACATATGAGGCAGTCTACGAGAAGTCGGACACTTCGCGGTCGAAAAATCGAGCTCTTGCAATTTTGAGGGCACACTGACCAGACTAAGTTTTTTACATGCGCTTGGACATACTATACGTGAAAAACATGGGTTCTACCTCCAAAACCTATGCCAACAAAAAGTTACGGGTCAGTTACTAATTACCAAAAATTTGCCTTTATTGTTCTTGAATTTAAAAAAAAATCGTTGAAAACGACAGTCTCTATCGAAAGTTGCAAGCAATTTAAAATAGGGTAAAAATCGTCGAAAATGGGAAAAACTGCCTGAAAAGCCAGAATTTTCACTTTTTTCATCGATTTCCGTATTTTCGACGATTTTTAACCTATTTAAATAGCTCGCATCTTTTGAAAATGTTTTTAGTTTGTATACCTTCCTGTGCAGTTAGACAATCTTGCACCGACTGTTTGACATTAATCTCACTGTTTCCATTTTTCTGAACTGTGATCCTAGGTACTTTTTTACAAAGGTTTTGTTTGTTTAACCGCATCTTTTTACGAGAAAGACTTGAAAACTGTTTGATTCGAATTTATTTCTAGTTTTTCTTTTAGGAGATAATTTTTCTCCTCCAGTTCAGTAACCAGTCTTTTCAATAGATTGACCTCCGTTTTCAAACTTGCACTTCACTGTCACTTTGAGTTGAATCTTCAAATTCAGCTAATAATTCTTTTCTTATTTTCTCTGACGTCTTAGATTTGATCTGGGTAATTAGAATCCTTGTTACGTATGTACACACTGGCGAGCGAGCACGTGCTTATACGACCAACAATTTTGTTATACCGCTCTAACCTCAAAATCTGTTAGGTCAAAAATCAGCAAGGACGGTCATTACTCGCGGTCACGAAGATCCTTTATTCATTGCCAATAATATTTGCTAACTTATTTGAAACGCATTTGAAGGTGTTTTAAGAAAATAAAAAAAAAGAAGTCATGCGTTTTAAGAAAATGTCCGTGCGGATGGATGTGTATGTGTATGTACGTATACCGTTATGATTCAGGAACCACGCGACCGATCGTAATAAAATTTGACATGCTTATATGTTCTCTGATTTTGAAATCGAGAAAAAATAATTTATTTTTAAATAATTAATTAAATTTTCTTTTATGCTTCTGACCATAATATGGCCGTATTATATTTGGCTATTTTTCGATTTTTAAAAAAATATTTTTGATTTTTTTTTATGAAATGATTTATACAATATATCTCACAACATTTTCTCTAAAATTGCCTACTTTCAATTTTTATAATAAAAAAGGTGTTTTTAATTTAAAAATTAATATCTTTAAAACTAAATAGTCAAATGTTTTGAAAAACAATATGATAATAGAAAACGATAATATCTACCTGCTGTACAAATTTTAAACTATTTAACGACTTGTTTTCGAGCTAAAAATCGAAAACTAAAAAAATGGGTTTTCTATGTCATACGATTACGGGAGTAAAGGATTTAATTAAGTTAAAATTTTAGGAAAATATCGATCTTCTGATCACCTCGGTTAGGTGCTTTTTGCAGCTTATGGAACCATTTAGTTTAAAAGATAGAAGGATTCAAATTTTTTGTCTCTCACCCTGTATATAACATTATTTTTGTTAATTTTTATAACTCGTTATCTAAAGCTCAGAATGTTTTGAAAACATTGATGGTTTTATAAGGTAGAAAATGTCCGTGCAGATGGCTTCGTGTGTGTGCGCGTGTGTGTACGTATACAGTGATTATTCTGGAACCACACGACCGATTGTAATAAAATTGGACATGCATATATGTTTACTGATTTTCAATTTGGGTACATTTTGTTTCAAGATTCTAACCATTGTATGACCATTTTATGGTCATTTTATGTCTATTTTTCGATTTTGAAAAACTATTTTTGCTTTTTTTTAAACTAAATAGTCAAGAATTTTGAAAACATTATGATAATAGAAAATAGATAATATCTACTTTCTGTAAAAATGTTAAGCCATATTAACGAAAGATGTTTTAGTTGACGATTATCTTTTACCTTTTAAAAATGCATAGATTGCTTAGATCACCTACGATTCGACCCTCTGTAACTCGAAGAATATTCATGAAAAAATTCTAAAATAATTCATGAGATCCTTTGAACACTTCGGGAACATATTCCCACAGTTTCAAGACAAGACAATACTGTATATTTGAACAAAATTTTCTGTATCAGAACTTTAAATTCAGTTGGAGGAAGCTACGTGCCAAAAAATTGACAGCGGTTTTTAGTATTAGTAAATAAGCTTAAAAGTCGAGTTTGTCTCCTCATTCGTAGAAAGTATAGTAACTTTTACGTAAATATTTCTCTCCGTGTACATGCATTAAGTATGTGTGCGTCGCAAGCATTAATCTAACACCTGGCAGAGACTTTTACTATCATGTAGAGAAATTCTCCGCTAAGTGATTCAATTAATTCAATTAATAATAAAATTTAAAATTATAAATAATAGTGATAATCATTATTTCGTATATAGTTTTAACCGCAAACAGGCGTATGTGCACATAGAAAATTGTCATACGTAAATGGATTATAAGGGGTGGTAGGCGTCGCACAGAAATGTTCCATGGGGGGTCATTTTGGGAGGGTTGCTGACAAGTGGACCGAATAATATAGTTTGGTGAATAGACTTACTCTAACATTCTGAGCTTTAGTACAAAGCCATGAGGATTACATTGAATTCGTAATTCTATCTTTAACGCCTCAATTGACTGCAACGTGCTGTAAATGCCTTTTCATGAAATATCTGCAATTATATACAAATTCCTTGTAATTTTTTGAATTATTAGTTATCTTAAAAAACGTACAATGCATTATACGATTTCTGATATAAAATATACAACTATTGTTAAGAGTACCGCAGGTTAATTTCTAATCTTAAAAGAATGCCTACACAGTATGAAATATTTCAGGAATATTTCTGTAATATTTCATAAAAGATTTCAAATTTTTCTGTAATATATTTTAGAGAAATATTTCTAAAATATAAGAATTAAGTTTAAAATAAATAAATTTTTTACGGATATCTGGACTCACTCCTCAATATTCATTATTTATGTTTTATATCTTTTAAAATATAAATTTTAATAATGGAATTTTTTGCTAGTGACAAGAATCGAACCTAGAACTCCAACTTGCAATCGGGTGAGCTAACATTTGACCGAAACAGAACAATCACATATACTATTTAATATCTTACATGTTAGCCAATTTAGCTTGTAAACTAAGTTGACAATAATTACATAGCCTCAAATAAATAATACCAAAATAAAATCAATTACTTCCTGATATCAGGTAAATGTAGAGAAATAAAATCGATGTTTCTACTAAAAAGTAACGAAATCAACTAGACACACGGAGACGTTATAGATTGGGTTTGTGAGTTCTGATTCTGTTGATATACTTTTTGTGAAATTTATTAAATTACATAATTTTGTATGGTTGTACTTGCAACCATGTATGCAAACTGTATGTTCTTTAACAAAAATTACACTCATATACAAGACTATATTACTGCTAATGATTTTTAAATCATTGCTCATTGCAATTATACGACATTAATTCAATTTTTAACCATTATAATTCAGTATATTAGATACCTAATTACCCTGGTAGAGCGTTAACAGATTTCGAGAGTTAATAGTTATTAATAAATAGCTAGATCTGCACTACAAAAAATCGACAAAGTAGAGATTACTATACGCCATAGTAATTTTATATATGGTAGTAATCACAAAATTTATAGTAAATGTAACAACATTTGAGTAATTGTTTCAATAAAATATTATTTAAATAAAATTTTTGGCCTTTTTCGTCAAGTAGATTTTACAATTTTATAGTCAGGTTTATTATAAATTGTCTAGTTATATTTTCTATTAAATGATTTAGTATTTTTTACTATAAAAATTGAAATAGGTACTTAATATTTATAGTCAATATCCATTTTCAAATACCTATTCTACTTAATTTTTTGGTTTAGGCAAGAATTTACTAAAAATACCATAATACAAAAAATAACCATAGAAATTCAACTAAAATATGCGCTTTTAATACACAAGTATTGATTTTGTGCTCGTAACACCAATGACGAAGAATTTAATAGCAGTGTTTTTTAAATATATAATGTGATATTTAGATTGCCAGCTTATCATAATACTTTAGGCATATAATGTATTTAAAGTTATCCTTATATTAATTCTATAAATACCATTAATGTATACGTATAATTAATTTTTATTTATTCATAATGTGTAGAAACTCATTCATGATGTTTAGAACTCAATATTTATATAGTCTTTTAAAACGTTTTACAAAAATATGTTATAGTAAAAGTAACTATTCAAATAAAGTAAATTTGACTATTCGGACATAGTAAAAAAATCATCGATTTTAAACCGATTTTTTTCAAAAATTTTTACTATAAATCTATGATAATAATTATTATAAAATATTGTTGTATCCCTATGCTGCTGAAGTTAATAGTCTAATTCTGGTAATGGTTACTATATATTTTTCTCGGTGTAGCAGCTAAAAACTAAGCAGGTTTTCAGTTAGAAACGCGGTTAAAATTAAAATAAAACGTTGAAAAAAATAAGAACTTATTATTATGACTAACCAGAATTTTATAATAAATAAATGTTCAAAACAATTACCAAATATAGTTAGTATTAAAATTTCGATATTTAAAGATACTCATATGTATGCTTTTATTTACCGAGAAAAATATATAGTAACCATTGCCAGAATTTTACTATAAACTCTAGCAGTATAGGGACACGACAATATTTTATAATAATTATTACTTTATAATAATTTATAGGAAAAATTAGGGCAAAACTTGATGATTTTTTACTATATCCGTACACTAAACTATAATAACATTCTAGTTAGTCTACAACCTGAAAAAGATGGCCGAAAAGTTTTACTAAAAAAGTATAGTAGCAATGCAAAAATATAGTTACATTTACTATAAATTTTGTAATCACTAATAAGTTCAAATTACAATAGTGTATAGTAATTTCTACTTTGTCGATTTTTCTTAGTGTTTTTAACCAAAAGTTTTAAAGTTAGACACTGTACATTATATGTACATACCGTGAAAGCACGTTTGACAATTTATTTTTGGAGATATTACATTTTTTTAATCATCTTTGGTATCATAAAAATTGAACGGAACGGTCAATCTTAAGGGAAAAAATAGGCAATTTCATGCTCTTTCAGATACACTATTAGTGAATACATCGTATAAATCAAATCATCAAAAAAAGCGAAAATATTTTCTCAAAAATCAAAACATGGCTATATGGCCATCAGATATTCAGAATCATAAATTTTATCTCTAATTGAGTATTAGAAAACTATATGCATATCAAATTTTATTACGATCGGTCATGTGGTTCCAAAATCTTAACGGTATACGTACACACAGCCATCCGCACGGTCATTTTCTGAAGACCCATGATTCGAACTCTGAACACCTCCCCAAATGCGTTAGTACGAAGTTTTAGTGGAACTGAAAATTTTACAATTATAAAACTTTCCTTGGAGGAAGCAAAAGTATTATTTTATCTTATTCTATCACAAACTATATTAAAATGATAAAATATTATATTACCATATTTTATGCAGAAAAATTATAATTTTTACATATTTTATACTTGTAAACCTTGCTACACAATGAAAAATAATAGACAACATAGAGCAAAGCGATCGTTATTCGCTACTAAGTATTAAAATCTACTAAGTATTAAAATAGACCCTGGCGCAAAAAATCATTAGATTAATCATTTGATTAATCACATGATTAAACAACCAATTTTGTTAAGTGATTTATCGAATGATTTATTAAGTGATGATTTGGCGCGATTTATCAATTGATAAATCACTTAATAGATCATTTGTAGATTTTTTGTACATAATTTAATCGCAAGTGATTAGTATTTTTATTAAAATAATAATTATAGAGTTTATTTATTGAAAGTCTAATAACCATAGAGATTGCAGCGTGCTAATACGCTATGTCCTACTACCTAAGCTATATGTACTTATGAGGTTTAATATAATATAGAGTTTTTATATTTAATTCGTATCTTGAAATACTTGCGATAACTTATATTTAATTTTTTTCAAGTAATTTTTATCAGATATATGAATCACAAGTTAGCGATTTTCATACGCAACATCAATAGAAAATGCGATCAGCTCATGTGCATCATACAACGGTTCCATTCGCTTTTTATTAACACACAGTTTATGTATCAATATTAGTAATTCATTATTTATATCTCAATGTTTTCTACAAAAGATGAATTAATATAACTTCATTTAACGAAATATAAGTTATTCCATGTATTTCAAGATACAAATTAAATAAAGATTAATAGAGTAAGATCAATTAGCATCTGTCGTGCCACGAAGGACTATCCAGTTCAGGTCACATATCAGAACAAAATATACTGTAAGTTAAGTTTTATTGTACCAACATCAAAGTAACTATAAGATACCTAAGCACAAGCAATAACATCCTGTAAGATACTGTATTGTCTACTGAGTTCTGTCTAAGAACCTCAGGACAAGCACAACGTCCGCGCGTAAGTATAAAAGTGGACTCAGCATCGTCCACCAAAAGCGGACAGCCTACAGTCCGCGCACGAGAGTGTCCGCGCATGTCCCACTAACGCGACAGTTTCGCATCCACTTGTGCAATTAGATATACATTGTATACTTATATATCTAGTCCATCCATTCAACTTAAGTATCTCTAGTAACAATAAAGCTCTCGAGCTTATGCTAGGTCTCGCGAATAAATAATTATTTGTAAAACTCGCTCAGCCCGTATTCCTATCAAATACGGTCTTTACACGGATTTACGATGTACACGTAAATGTTAAAATTAAAAGTTATAGAAATTTTTAAAATACAACTTTTTAGTGCAAGCGCGAGCGTCAGAAGTCGTTCCTTATACGCATAATACAAAGCGTTCTTAAACTTTAAAAAAACGAAAAGTCTGATCTATATTTTCTTTTGGTAGGACGATTCATTAAACTTAGCATTACGGCGCTACAGACTCGGTTTTTCATTTGCAAGCTTTATTTAAAAAGTATTATGTTAAAAATTAAACCTTCAAAATTAGAATTTAAGGTTGGCGCTGTCGCATGAGTACGCGTAAATATCTGTTAGTATTTCAAGGTTTTAGAAAAACTAAACGTCAGATCGAAATTCAGTGCTGGCGTCACGATTATTCAGAGGTTCACTCAAATGCCAACTTCAGGGGGCATCGCAATAAGAGCTATCTGTTTTGTCCCCTAAAGTCAGCCATCGGGCGACTCTGCATCAATTCAAAAATTTTCGAATTACCGGTAGCTGCACCGATGACTAAAAAAGTGTCAATCTAAAAGTAGAAAAAGAACCCTATGCACCAAATCTAATTACCCAAGACTTAAATATAAAACGCGAATACTAATATATCCCATAAACTTATATCTACCAACCACATGCACGGCGAGATGCAAATGAAAAAATAAAAATACTAAACCAAAATCTCCTAAAACTATCTACACTAGGCACAGCACACAAATTGCTAAAATACAACGAAAATATCAAATCCTAAGCACATAAGCGCACACAAAAATCAAAATTGAAATACAAAATACTAAGCCTGATCTAAATAAATTTACCTAATACGTATAGAAAGATAAAAGTATTAAATTTTTAAATATGTTTTAGGCGTAAAATATTTTTTTAAATGCGTCGGCACATTAAAGAGAGGCAAGCGAGAGCTAAAGTATATGCATCAAAAACCAAAATTACTAAACCTCCCTGTCAAAAATATCAAGGTTCATACTACCTTGATTGAACCTTGATTTCAACCTTGATATCAACCTTCATTTCACCTTGATCAAAAAGAATATCAAACGTGAATTGCAGGTTCAACAGGATAAATGTTGATAATGCATAAGTAAAGACATAGATTGTTAAAATGTATAATCTATACAAACAACAATTTAAGAACAAAAATTAAAAATAGCTGATCCAAAATGGCCGACCACGGCATGCGTTTTTGTACCATATGGCTCGGGAAATTTGTTTCTTGTTGTATTAATCTATGGTTTTTAGGGTCGCTGAACATGAATCTGATATCAGATTTGCAAAATCATTTGTTTAAACTATTGTTTTTACATTTAAAATTATGCGAAAATTCACTTTTTTTATATGATTCACGAAGATGATCAAATATATACCGTTTTTGCGGTTGCTAAGCACGAATCTGATATCGAAATTCCGTTTTTGTGGCGAAAAAATATTAATTAATTCATATTGATAAATTTTTTATTTTAAAGCTGCATTGGCACATCAGAAAGAGGCGAGGATAAAATATAAGGCCAAGATTATTCTACTAACGTTCTCCACACGTCCTTTTCTTAAAAACACATTCACCAAAAGACTACGTTGGCACATCGGGGAAGGCAAGCAATGCGAGAAATAGATCGTTAGTTGAACAATTTTGACCTTACATTTTATCTCGCATCTTTTCGATGTACCAATACAGTTTTAAAATGAAAAATTTATCAATATGAATTAATTAATATTTTTTCGCCACAAAAACAGAAATTTCGATATCAGATTCGTGCTTAGCAACCGCAAAAACGGCATATATCTAATACTCTTCGTGCATTTTACAAATCTGATATCAGATTCGTGATCAGCGTCCTTCGAAACCCCCAGAATGACAAAGTGTTAGTTAATTCTAAATTTTGCAATAATTTTCATAAACTGTTATTAAATTAGTGTTCAACAACCCCAAAAACGGTATGTATTTGACCTTTTTCGTGAATCATATGAAAAGAAGGTGAATTTTGCCATATTTCATTTAAAAACAATTGTTTAAACAAATCATTTTGTAACTCTTGTAACAGATTCGTCATCGGCGACGTCAACACCCCTAGAATAACACAAATTTTTGTTAAATCCTCAATTTTGCAATAATTTGCATAAACAGCATTGTTTAAATATATAATTTTGCAAATCTGATATCAGATTCATGTTCAGCGACCCTAAAAACCATAGGACTGATGAGCTTTGTCGTTTATTTCTACGTACTTTCTACTACACATAGTACAAAAACGCATGCCGTAATCAGTCATTTTGGATCAGCTATTTTCAATTTTTGTTCTTAAATTGTTATTCGTATAGATTATAAATTTTAACAATCGATGCATTATCAATATTTATCTTGTTAAACCTGGAATTCACGTTTAATATTCGTTTCGATTAAAATGGAATCAAGGTTGAAATCAAAGTTCAATCAAGGTAGTATCAACCTCGATACCAAGGTTCGAGACAGCGAACGTCCCGAGACAGCAGATACCTCTTAAGCGTACAAATGAACAAAGATACTGTTTTGGCACTTGTCGATCCAGGGGCAGTTAGCTCATTTGTAACTCTAGGAACCGGGATAATTGGACAGAAAAACGGATAGTTATATGAAAAATATAAGAAACTCTCACTACCCTTATCGATGGATCATCAGCTGAACTGACGGACTATCAAACGAAAATCCGCCTCATAGTAGCGCGGAGGGAATTACAGCCGAACCAATCCA
Source organism: Trichomalopsis sarcophagae (assembly GCA_024372645.1). Taxonomy (NCBI): domain Eukaryota; kingdom Metazoa; phylum Arthropoda; class Insecta; order Hymenoptera; family Pteromalidae; genus Trichomalopsis; species Trichomalopsis sarcophagae. The sequence goes on along the minus strand of QLSS01000681.1, from coordinate 4,758 downwards.
TTAGATCAGTCCAATTAATCAACAGCATTAACATCCAGAAAATTTCAGAACATCAACAGGCAAAAATAGATGAACTGATCCAGTAAGAAAAAGATCTCTTCAAAGATATGTAGGTTGGTATCACTAAGCCGCCAGTTGGACTTGCAAAAGGTTCCTTTATCGACAATATATTTATTAAAACAAATAATTTAACGTCAATTACATATAAAATGAAACTTTCAATAACAGACCACTATCCAATTTTTATTGCAATAAATGAGACTTGAAAGATAATGAAACAATCAGGAACCTTTATCAATTATAAAAAGTTAACAAACTTTGCTAGAAATAAAAACTGGATCGAAATATAGTCGATAGAGGATCCTTACTAAGATAGAAGAAAGGAATTGATCACAAGAGCAATAATATAATCATGTGAAACCAAAGAGTTTTTATATAATTTTTGGCAACTGGATATAAATAAAGACTAACTTAAATTACTGTACAGAAAATATACTAAATTGTTAGATAAAGTGATTAAAGATGCAAAAATTAAATACGTTAAAAAGCAAATTGAAAGCAATACACGGAGAAAAATGTATCATTAAATATTCCTACAATCTTCATCAAAAATTGCTATACCGTATACTAACGGGGAGACAAACTCGACGCATAGTAAATTTTAGTATACGGTATAGTAAAATTTCATGTTATCAAATTTTACTATACTACATATTAAATTTCACTTTGACCATATATTAAATTTTACCATACCACATATTAAATTTTACTTTGACCATATATTAAATTTTATTATACTTGAAAACGCTCTAAAAAATTATTAAATTGAATTACAGTGCTTGTTGACACTTCATATTTTTGTTCTTTTTTTATACTGAGTAACGGAAGAATTATTTATATTTGTGTGCTCGAAACAACTTTTTCGTAAGTTTTTAAACGCATTTTCGGAGTTAATTACATTAAACCTAATTTACACAGATCGCACGCTAATTATACATATATCGTCTAATTTTTGGGTTACACAATTGGTCATTTTCTTCGCGTCCGTAACTAATTAGGACGGTCATTAGCATTTAGCACGGAGCCGGTCATCATTCTATATATAATTTTTATTATACTACATAGCAATTTTTGATTCGACTATATATCATAAACTCATGAATATATAGCAAATTTTCGTATAAACATATTAAATTTGCTCATAAGTCGAGTTTGTCTCCTGATTACTAGAAAATATAGTAATATTTAATTATACATTTCTCTCAATTTTAGGCAATGGTAGATTCTTGTTTCGTGTCTTGTTTGTACTTCTTATGTATCTGTCTCTTAATTCATTATAATGATATACTATACACTCTAGTTCAAACATTTGCCTTATACTTAGAGGTTGGTTCTCTGCTATATAACGATTTTTATTTATAATTCGAAGTATTTTCTTTTGTATCCCTTGAATAAAATTTAAGTAAATGTTATAAGCCCCACCCCATACAATGATGCCATAGTTTGTAATACTTTGAAAGAAGGCATAATATAGTAACATTAGCATTTTACTATCCATAAATTTCTTTAGCTTCGCAAAAATAAAGATTAAATATCTTGTTGTTTTTATAATATAATTTATGTGTTTATCCCACGTCATGTTATAGTCTATTATTAAACCTAAATATATTTACAACTGTCTACTCTATTTATTACATTATCACCAATTCTGATGTTTAAGGTGCTAGGCACACTATCACAGTAATTGCCATATGCAATATAGTGCCATGTACATAGCAGAGATCCTGATTGCATCACCTGACTCTAGAAAAGTACCAGAACTTACAACACTCGATCTATCAATAACATCTATTTTAGTTTTTTTCTGTATATTGTTTTTTATATATAACATGACTCCATCAGTAATTGTAATAGCTTTTATATCCTTGTAGTTGATAGTATTGAGGATGTTGTAAGATCCATGTTTCCGTACATATAATAATAATTGGTTTTACTACCAAGCTTTCAATAAATGATTCTAATTTTTCGTAATTCGCATTTAAACTTCTTATATTTACACAGAGAATTAAGTTCTTTTTTTCGAGATGCTCTTGTTGAGTGATCTGATGTTTTCTGCAATAGAATTCTTGAGCCATTAGTTAATCCTTTTTTCTTAGTCTATTTTTTATACGTGTGTTAACTACGTTGAGTGACGCAGAAGACATCCCAGATGTACGCATGGTTATAGCCTTGTTTGAAGTATTTTCTGCCATACCGAAATATTTCGGTATTACAGGTTGTATCGTATAGTTAGTAAGGTCAATGAACTTTCTTATTTTATTTTGTAGGATACTGCATGCGTGGCTATCTGTTGCCATATGCTCAGTATTATATTGAGTTTTATATTTATTATTGCTGAAGATACAGTTAGGACAATTTAATTTATTACCGGAACAATCTGTAGTCTTATGATTACCTGCACATTTTCAGCATGTATGATTATTTGTGCATTTAAAGCCATTATGCCCATATCTACCAAAATTAAAACATGGCTTAAGGTTGCAGTAGTAATGCACCTTACAGTTTTGATAATCCAGGAAGATCCTGTTTTTATTCTCTCTCACATGTTGATATAGTTCAGCAGGAATTTCTAATATGACTAAATGCAACGAGTTTTGAAGTTATCATATGTGTGCAATATTGTACACTTCTTGTTGTATTTACGAAATTTCTTTCATTTATGTCATCTTAAATTTTTCTATTGTCTAGATTTTCAAAATTATCTATTGCAACTACTTTAACATTTGCATTCTCTATTGTTTCTTTTGTAACATCACAACTTTCATCAAGCTTTTTCTTCACAACATTATATGCTTTGCTTGCACTTTCTTCTGTTAAACAATCTACTATTATTTCACTCTTTTTCTTAATTATTTTTTTTTTGCTTGTTTGCTCTTATTTTTAATAAGATATTGTGCAACAGTATCATTGTTACGTCCGAATGAGCGCAACTCACCAATATACTTACGTGTGCCTAGTTCCTATCGTAATATTATTTGATTTGTATTGTGATAAAGGAAATCCCTTTAGGCTACCGCAGACGCGGTCACTGCCTTCCGGGAAAGGGAGCCGGATAACGAAATCACTTAGACGGGGTTAAGTTTTAAAACAATTACTATAATGTATTTCACTCGTATTAGAAGAGAGAGGAAAATACCTTTTACAATGTGTGTGTATGTTTGTGTGTGTTTGTCTGAAGATGCACGCCAGCAGGAGGTTGCAGCTGTGGATCCTTGGCGCCTGGTTCCTGCGTCGGTGGTTCAGTACGGTCAGGCTGTTGATGGACCGTCGGCTCCCAGCTTCTCTCCTTTATGGTAAACAAGTGTAGACAGATGGGCGCCTCGATGCGTCGGCTTCCTTTTGGAGACGAGAGGGTGATGCGCTTTGACGAACGCCAACACGTGTATCTCCGTTCACTATATGGACTGTCGATTTGGGCTAAGTCCCTTTAACTTGCGCACTGTTAACTCGTATTTATAATTGTTGTTGGTCTGGCGACTGGCAGCGATTCGGCTTGTAAAGCGACTTCAGGAAAACTGACTACGAGCACCCTTTTGCTCCCGGTCTTTATATACTAGATTTTCGTATTTTTCGTCATTCCATTTTTGGAGATGCTAACATAAGATTTCCTTATGACACTTGCTCTAATGGAAATGTGACAGGTAAATTCATAAAATCTTAGTTTTATTACTTCTAATTTTGGGGAATCGAGCTTGTAACTAGCTCTCCCGCTGCTTTCCGTTGCCTGCGCGCTCTTTGAGAGTGCGCGTGAGACTTTCTCGATTGTTTTAAATTAGAAAGGTCGTAACTCGCTGTTTTCTTCTTGCCGCCTGTTCTCGTGAATATAAAATCGTCTGCCTGGATTTCTTTGTATCGCGATATTTTTCATTTTTATGTGTGACATCGTTGCGGAGTGTCGCGATATTTATGAGGTTCCTCTATTAGCTTGTTTGTTTCGTATTCTGGTCTATGTCTATTTTACTCTGCCATTTTTACGGTAGTCGGCTTAGATGCGTATTGGCTGCTGGCTCTTTAGTTTTATTTTGGTAAGTCATGATCTCTTTTCTCAGCGTGTGGTTGCAGCGATGGCGACGCGTCATGAGTGTATGTGTCTGTTTCAGTGTGTACGTGTGCCATTATTAATTTGTTTATTCTGTTTTTGTGCGTGTAGTGGAATTTAGGATTTTCTTACGCCTGTACTTTTCTATGTTTCATTACATCGAGTTTATGTGCGTAATGGAATTTTGAATTCCATTACACCTCCCCGCCCGAAAAAGAACGGATGAGTGAAACTCGACGTTCGTAAAAAGAAAATTTTGTATGTGTGTAATGTGTGTGTATAATATTCTATAAATAATGATGGGTAATATCATTCTCCGCGTACCATTATCTATTTACATAGTCTATGGTAAGGTACTTTTCGTGGATACATAGATTATTTGTTAAAAAAAATTTTTTTCTCTTTTTGTTACGACATGATTACGTATACATAATTTCTTTCTCTTTTTTTGTTGAAGTATGTATGTATATATATATATATATATATATATATATATATATATTTTTTTTTAATATTTATAACAATGGATATTCTAATATTTTACATATAAATTGTTTACAAATTCTTTGTTAAAAAAAAAAAAATTTTGTAGTATAAGGATATGGTTGATGAATATATATGTATGTGTGTATTTTTAAAAATTTGTACGATAGTTGACT
>QLSS01000680.1:16253-43504 GCA_024372645.1 Trichomalopsis sarcophagae | reverse complement strand
TAATTTTTCCTTCTGATACACATTGTTTTATATAATCTCCATGCGTGTTTGCCATATGACTTTTGCTTCCTGTCTTTTCTCTATCTTGCAACCTTCTCTGAATTGTTTCTAGGTCCTCATCAAAGTTTTTCAACTTGTGATTTCCTTCCATCTGAGTGCAATCCCCTGCAGATTTATTGTCGCACCATAGAGTGACGGGGTACAGAGTTTTTCCCGTAATATCTCTGATAGCTTTGTCTAAAGAAATTATTTCTTGACAAGCATTGCTCATAGCTAAGTACTCAGCTTGGCATGTAGACAGTGAGACATAGATTTGTTTATAGCTTCTCCACATGATAGTGTCTCCATAAAGTTTGATTACATATCCTCCAGTTGAGGATGAGTCTTCACAATCTCTAAAACTGGCATCTGTCATTGCTTGCATGCTGTCTTCTTTTGCTCTGAATGTTAAGACTATTTCTGATGTTCCTCTGAGATATCTAAAGATTCTTTTTACGTCTTTCCAGTCACTTTCAGTTGGTGACAGTTGTCTTCTGGATAAGAAGTTCACTGCAAATGCAATGTCAGGTCTAGTGGCACCCGCTAAGTAGAGTAAGCTTCCAATTGCTTCTCTGTAAGGTGCTTGAGTTGTCGCTTGGATTTCTTCTGAAATTTTAAGTTCTCTATTCCGGACTTGTCTAGTAACCATAGGCGTTTTCTGAGCCTTGCTCGTTTGCATATTAAAACGGTCTAAACACTTCTCTATATACTGTGATTGAGATAGGCTTAGAGTCTTCTGGTCTCTGTCTCTTGTAATTTTCATTCCTAAGAATACTTTAGGTTTTCCTATATTTCTCCTATTCTTTATATTGTAATTCTCTTTTCTCAAATTCGTCCATAGCTTTCTTGTATTCTAGTTGCAGAGTTATCAGATCATTTCTAGCTTTCATATCCTTTGTCAAATTCAAATTAAAACTTAATTTATTTTGTTGTAGAGCATCCATTTTTTGTGCAAACTGAAAATCTTCATAATCCTCCAATTTATCTACATTTGATGGCTCCTGCTTTCACTTATTCTTTTTTCAAACTTCAGCATTCCTTTTTTCATTTTCATTTTGGTCTACAAAGCGTATTAATTAAATTAATAATTACTTAGTTACAAAATATAATATGCCATTCTTATATAAAGCATCAACTACGTTAATTATGATGATAGAAAGTCAACTTTGATCCCAACTTATCCAGAACTTTTGGCATTTTAAAATACATATTTAATAACTAACTTGTGATTATTGGTTCCAAAGTTATGTAAAAAAAAGTTTTCAGAAAATACAAGAAAACCAAATAAGCTTTTAAACTGTTTTGAATTTTAGAGTTTGTACAATAAATACTTCAGTAGGACTTTGTGAGCTTTCACGACTTCACGAAGGGTTAAGGTGAACCAAATGTTGACTGGAAGTAAACCAAAAGTTAACCAAAAGTAAACCAGGAGTTAACCTAAAGTAAATCAAAAGTTCTAGAATTCCAATCGCAGGTCGTTTTGTTTTTATATTTTACTTAATCCCTTAACCTACCCCTTATAAGAGTTGGGGTGAACTGGAAGATAACTGGTAGTACATCGAAATTTGACCAGCAGTAAACCAGAAATTAGCCAGAAGTTGACAGAAAGTATACCGAAAGTAAACAAAAATTTTTAATGTGATATAATAATATGATAGAGGATATATAGAGGAAGAGGTTGTTAAGTAATTAAAATAGATATTAAAAGCTTCACGGAATTCGGGTATGTTAAGCCCTGTAGAATAATAAACGGTATATAGAAAAAGATGATGTTAGGTAATTAGAAAAAGATATAAGAGGCTTCATGAAATACGCTTATGTTGAGCCCCTTAATATAATAGAGGGTATATCGTCGCTTCATACGAAGAGTAGCACTGTTCAAATTTCATGTCATAAGTAGCACACTTCATTTGACTCATGCTAGACTAGCATAACTCAAAATATCTCGCGAAGACTAGCACAACTCAAACTTTCAACAACGATTATCTATAAAAATTTCTCGATTTTTGCAAAACTGTCTCGAATGAACATTTTTAAATATTCACAATTTACAACTTTTTACCAAATTTAAAATTGTTTTCACGAGTACAATAATTTTTTTTAATTGTTTACTTTTTTTATAAAATTTTGAAAATTTATAAAACTTTGAGGTTTGAACTTAACTAACCCAATAATCTAATAAAAACGTTAAATACTCACATTTTAAGTAATAAAAAAGACGAAATCATAGAATCACTTACGAATACCTAAGAAACTCTTAATAAAATTTGTATATAACATTATTAAAAGGATTATATGTCACCGTTAAATTTTTTGTCAGAAAATAATATATATTGTTATTGTTGGGGCTAAGAGAGTCTAAGGATTCTCGTAATCCGACCTATTTTTGTATGAATGTAGAGAATGGTATGAACTGTGTCTGGAAGTCCGACATGGTTTCATGCTATCCTTAAGCATGATTCGAAATAATATCAACTCTGTATCGAATGCAATTGTTTTGTAACTCTGGAGTTGAATAAATAAATAAATAAATATGTATACGTATGGATTAATAAAGATTATTTTAAGATTGGTTTAGATAATAGGGATGCTGCAAATGATTATTTGTGCAGATATGATCTTCCTTTGGAAGTTATTTTTTTGTAAATATAAAATGACAAATGCTGTATGTATTCATGCATATCACAAGATGCAATCTGCAGATTTGGTCCAGACGAAAAAGATACTGCGAATAATTATTCGTGTGGATATGCTGTTTTTTTTAAGCTACCTATTTGTGCATATGAAATGACAAATGTTGTATGTATTGAAACACTAGGGTCTGCTAGTGTAGCCCAGCGTTCTTAAGCCTATGTTCGCGCGCCGTCACACTCCAATCCATACACGGTGTCGGGCCTCCTCCGCCCAGGGCGCCAGGCATCGAGATGCCAAGGATCCCGCTATCCCCTTTCCATGTGAGCGCCACCTTGTGTTGGGGCCCGACGGCGTGGAAGATGAGCTCGGCTAACTCCAAGGAATGGGTAGAGTATCAAACAGGGTCGTGGGTCATAAAACTCATTAAGGCTTGCTGCTGATATGATATGTCGTATTTATTCTTCATTTTCTCTCTGAAAACCCACGGCAACCTACCGAAAACCTGCGGTCTCTACAGTCCAGAGGCGCTACGCTGAATTAACTAACTACTATGCGGTACGTCACCCCGCCGATCGAGGTCATCGTGAGGAAGGGCGAATTTCTACACGTGGCCCCGCAACGATTTTAATAATTCTTACCTCCTTCCGGGGAGATCACCCGCTCCCACCGAAAAATCGACCCCACCGCCACACTCGTCAGCGCGCCGTCCGCCGACTTGTCGATGCGGGCGAATATCCGCCTCGCCTCTCTGGTCATCTACCGGCCCCGACGACCAGCGCGTCCGTCGCGGCGTACTCTCGTGAGTTAAGCGATTTCCCGGGCCATCAGGGGCTTATTTTTCCATATACCGCGTCGTGAAAGCCCGTTCTATATTTAATCCCCGAAAACCACTTCACGAAGTGACGACCTCGACACGACCGCGCGACGACACTCAACACTTGTCCGTCCTCTCTGCGGACACTCGTGTATTCTAACCGTTATCTGACGGAAACTCTAATAAATAACTAATCTAACGTAATCACTAACTTACTTACTAACGGTAGCTCGGTAACACACAGTAATCGGTAGCTGGTTGGAAACGGCGGAGGTGGTGAGGAAACGATAGCGGGGAGGTACAATACAATAGCGAGGAATTGTGCGAGAGCGAGGACGTGAAAAAGACAAACGGTAGCTTGAGTGGAGGGTAACGGTAGCGTGAAAGGAAACGATAGCGAGGACAAACAAGAACTAACAAAATTCGCAACAGGCGAAGAGACCTCACGGCACTCGGCTCGCCGCCCTGGCCACCATCGTCAAAGTGCATTGCGTCGCACTAACCGTGTTGCGACACATTCATCCGAGGCACAGCCGCACTAGTTTATTCGCACGCTAAGTACACTTCTACTTACTTGCTACGATAGCGAGGGCGAAGGCGAGCTGCAATGGCGCACGGGTACGGGTGTACCAAGGTAATCGAGAGCCTAGATGAGCAGCGCAGGTGTCCTACCGTTAGCAGCGATACGGAGCGAAAGAGAGCGAGCTCTCGCCACGCGGCAACACATGGTCGCGGGACCAGCGCTAAGCGCACTCCCCACGCGAACTACTCCCCCTTTTCCGCGTCTATTCGTGGCTCGACCTGCCACGTTGTGAGGTTGTCGGCGCCTCTCTATTGCATGGCGAAAATTTTCCACTTGAACTGCCAAGTTACAGTATATATGCATATCACAAGATGTAATCTGCAGATTTTTTTTAAATAAAAGGGGTGCTGCAAATAACTGTTTGTGCAAATACATATGATAAAAATATACATTCCCACTATAAAACATTGACAAAAAAACATATCAAAAGATGTAATCTGCAGATAAAAATGATACTGCAAATAGTTCTTTGAGCAGCTATGCTCTTTTTTTAAAGCTTTGTGTTTGTGAATATAAATAGACGTATTTTGTATGTATTCGTTCATATCACAAGATTTTATTTGCAGATGCAATGAATGATTGTTTTTAAAATGAAGGAGTGAGAATGGGACGGATGTGAGGGACGAAGAGAGAACTCGGTTCTTCTGTCGTTATTCGCTTTTATTTCGGCACTTCTGAACTTTCTGCACTACACTCTACTCACGGATTACAGTTTTGTACGTGGTCACCCTGAAGTAGCAGGAGCGCTCTTGAAAAGAGAACCAATTTGGGCTGCGAGCTGGGGAGCGTCCACTCTCTGTGGCTGCAGGACGAGGAGTCAGCTCCGCGCCGCTCGCGGCGAGCTGGCGCGGCTCGGCTCGGCTCCCCACTCCGCCGCCGGCGCGAAGGGAGGGAGGCGTGCGCGCGAAAAATTCAAACGAAATACTAACATTGCCGCTCGCCTCGTTCCCGGAACGAAAAGGAACAAAAGAGAAAGGATGACAAAAATAATAGAAGTCAACGAAAGAAAGTAACACAAAGAGTCTTTGCATGGCGCACGCAAATTCACACTAGCGCCGTGTCAGATTAAGTTGTCCGGGGCAGGAGCGGTCGGCACTGGAAGGCGTACGAGCTTGGCGATGGGTCTAGTGCAGGTACCATCAGCAGTCTTCAGCTGGACGACTCGAACTCGCTGATCGGATCCGGGGAAGGTTGCCAGGACGCGGCCGAGTGGCCATCTGCCATGGCCTTTCAGCATTGACGGGTCCACAATCATGACCACGTCACCGATGGCGAGGTCGTCTCGAGGCCGTGGCCACTTCAAGCGTTGCTGCAGCGTATTGAGGTATTCGCGCCCCCAGCGCCTCCAAAAGCTGTCCCGCATCGATCGGATGAGCCGCCAGTGAGAGAGCCGGTCGAGGTTCTCGGTCGGGTTTACGGGCTGAGGTAGCGTGTTCAGTGGTGCTCTGATGAGGAAGTGGCCTGGGGTCAGAACTTCCAAATCGTCGGCGCTGCCGGAGGTTGGCCCGAGGGGGCTACTGTTGAGCATCAATTCGATCTCAGCGAGCTGGGTGGTGAATTCCTCATAGGTCATTTTCCTCGGTCCGGCGACGCGACGAAGGTGGGTCTTCATCGACTTCACCCCGGCCTCCCATAATCCGCCGAAGTGGGGAGACGATGGGGGATGAAGTGCCACTTGATGCCCTGCGAGGCGAGCGAGTCAGCAACTCGGTCCCAGTCGTGCTCAGCTTGCCTGAGCATCCGTTTAAGCTCGGCATCTGCTCCGCGAAAGTTGGTGGCGTTGTCGCTCCACAGTTCCTCAGGTTTTCAGCGACGTCCAGAAAATCGGGAAAGGGCTCCGAGGAAGCTCTCTGTGGTCAAGTCTCCCACGAGTTCGAGGTGGATGGCCTTAGTGCACAGACACACAAAGACCGCAACGTAGCCTTTGGACGATCGGATTCCACGGCCTTTGGAGCTAAGGACTTGAAACGGTCCGGCATAGTCGACTCCACTACGGCTGAACGGTCTTCAAGGCGTGACTCTGGGAGCGGGAAGCGGGGCCATCACCTGAGTCGAGGTTCGAGCGGATGACTTGGCGCAGACCACGCATCGGTGCACGTGAGCCTTAATTTTGACTCGTCCACCGACGATCCAGGCTCGCTGCATGGTATAGGCATATGTGACTCGGAAGCCACCGTGGAGTGCTCGGGTGTGGGCCCAATCAATTACAAGGTCGGCCAGACGGCTGTTCCCGTCGAGGATGACTGGATGCCGCTCTCCGTAGAAGAGCGAAGAGTAGCCAAGTCTCCGCCCACTCGCAAAGTCTGCGAGTCATCAAGGAAGGGTAGGAGCGTCCGAAGTGGGCTCGCGATGCCGACTGGTCTTCCTCGCTTGAGCTCCTTGATTTCAGCGGCGTAGATTCGTTGCTGCCTGAGTCGAACGCACGTGAGGTACTCACGGAGGAGTTCCTCGGTTGTCATTGGGTCGAGCGGAGCGGGTGCTCCGTGATAAGAACGGTGCCGGATGAGTCGACGGCAGCGGACGAGTGTCTTGAGCAGTCGGTCGAGGCTTGAGAAACCGTCGGCGAACTCTACATCTAGCACTTGCGTAGCGTGGCAAGCGAGGTGAGTTGGTACCGGAGCTGGTGGCGGTTGAGCGGCTTCCGAAGGCCAGGCTGCGGGGAGAGCGGAGAGCCATTCAGGGCCTGACCACCACAGTGAGTTCTTGCTCAGCCGGAGTGGGTCGGAGCCTCGAGTCGCGATGTCGGTCGGGTTCTGCTTCGTGCAGGATCTCCTGGACTTGGCTCACGTAGTTGTCGGCGAAGTCGTTGCCCAAGGGGCCTTCGGACTTGAGCCAGTGCAGAACTATTCGGGAGTCCGACCAAGCGAAGCAGTCGCAGGGAGGCACGCCCAGGCTGTCCGAGCAGATGCGAAGCAGGCGAGCAGCCAGCAGAGCCGCTCGTAGTTCGAGGCGAGGGATCGTCATTCGTGGAGGCTTCGTTGTGGTATCACCTCTCATTGGCGCCAGTTTGGTTTTAGCCATGACAAGAGTAATGCTGGTTGGCTCGGCGCCCTCTTCCGCTCGGAGATAGATGGCGGCCGCACAAGCGCGCCGACTGGCGTCAGCGAAGGCGTAAAGCTGGACGTGGCTTGTGGGTGTCCAAGACAGCCATCGGCTAAGCTCGATCATCGATATGTCTCACAGGTTGGTCCGGAAGTTTTGCCACTGACGTGCCATACTCTCGGGCAGAGCATGATCCCAATCCAGCCCGGCGCGCCATAAGTCCTGCATGAACATTTTTGCGAGGACTACGATGGGAGCTAGCCACCCGGCTGGGTCAAACAGACGCGCGATCTCGGAGAACTTGACGTTTCGTCAGCTGGGCGTCGTCGTCTAGAAGCGGTGGGGCGAATCTCAGGTGATCAGCGACGGGATCCCAGAGAATGCCCAGCTCGTGGACCGGACCTTCTGCAGCCAGCTGTGGCCATCTCGGACGAAGGCAGTCTTCAGGCGGGAGGTCTTCGAGAACGCCGGGCGCGTTGCAGACCCACTTCTTGAGCTGGAATCCGCCGGCTTGGAGCAGCTTAATCAGCTGGTCATGACGCTGCAGCGCTTGGCTCACGCTATCGGCACCGCAGAGGAAGTCGTCGACGTAGAGCTCCTGTTCTACGGCTCTAGTGGCCTCGGGATACGGATCTCCTTCGTCGGAGCAGAGCTGTTTAAGCGTCCGGAGCGCAAGATACGGGGCACAAGATTCTTCGTATGTGACAGTTTGAAGCGCGTAGTGAGTCTCGGGAACGTCCGCAGATTGACTACAGACAATCCGCTGAAGCTGGGTGTCTTCGGAGTTGATGAGAATCTGGCGGAACATCATCTTGATGTCGGTGCAGAAAGCGACGAACCATCTCCTCCAGCGAGTTATTACCGTGGTCAGATCGTTCTGGAGTTTGGGGCCTTGCAGGAGAACGTCGTTGAAGCTGCGACCAGTGGATGTCGGGCGGGACGCGTTGAACACTACGCGCAGTCTTTTCCCTCCATCCTTGCGTTGCCAGATGCCGTGATATGGGAGATAATTGACGTGTGGGTGTTGAATGAGGCGCTCCTGAGCATTAAGCGGTCGCATGTGACCTACCTGGAGATACTCCCGCATGAAGCTTGTATATTCCTCTTTGAGATGCGAATCCCTTCGCATGCGTCGATGAACGGCCCACAGTGCTCTTCGGGCGTTGGTTAAGCTCTCTCCCAAGGACTCGAGGTTCTCTTTGACCACGGGCAGTGGAACGGAATAGCGTCCGGAGTCATCACGTCTGTACCCCTTCATGAAAAGTGCTTCGCAGTCAGCGTCCGCTGGAGACAGTCTCGTGGTTTGTGGAATCTCTTCGATGGCCCAGAATCGCTGCATAAGGGCAATCAGCACCTCATGCCAAGGCTCGTGTGTAGGTTCGATCGATGTGGAGAACACGGACATGAGGGGGCTCGAGTCCTTGCTCCGTCCTTCGCCGGTGACGACCCACCCGAAAGTGGTTTGCTGAGCGAGAAGTCTTTTGGACGAACTTCAACGCCAGATGATGATCGATCAGAGTGGATTCAGCGCACGGGTCGAGCAGCGCTCGGACTAACCGGCGAGGTTGCTCGTTGTCTCCCAGTGCTACTATGGCAGTGGGCAGCAGGCTTAGTCAGGATGATGGTGGTTCGACAAGAGGATTGAGACGGGCAGTTCTGAACGGAGTGGCTGCCCCGGAGGTAATTGAAGCACAGCCGTACTTTTCCGACCAATTCCCGTCGTTCTCGGAGGGGGAGAGCCTTGAATTGAGGGCAGTGGCCGATGTAATGGGCTCCGTGGCAGGCACTGCAGGGCGACGATGTTGTTGCGAACACGTTGAGCTTTCGAGGCCCCTACGCGGTGCCCGAGGACGCTCGCGATGTCCCTGAGGTTGATGGCTTCCGGCGTGCTGTCTCCACGGCTTGTAGAGTGCGACACCGTTGTTGCAAAAATACAGACAGGTTGGAGAAGACAGGGCGAAAACGCTGCTTCTCTTTAGAGGCCGCTTCAAGAGTCTCAAGTTCCTCCTCCCAGTCTCTCCGAGTGTTGGGATCCATAGCATCACAGGCATACATCAGCAGAAAATCATCCCATTGGTCAACAGTGCAGCCAAGAGTCTTCAGTTGGTCGCGGTGTCGTTGAAGCTCGTCCTGTAGGTGCTGCAAGCTGGTGGACGACTCGTCTCTCAGAGGAGGGATATTCTTGAGTGCCTTGAGGTGATCTTGAACCAGTAATCGATGGTGGTCGTAGCGAGCTTCAAGCGATGGGGTAGTTCGCCCCAGTGACCTGGAGGTTGTCGAGGGCAGGTTTGGCGTCTCCCTGGACGTGAGCTTTCATGTAATAGAGCTTATCGACATCACTCAGGGCTGGGTCGTCGTGGATTAGGGAACGAAACATGTCCCGGAAAGACTCCCAGTCCTCGCGACGGCCACTGAAGAGCGGAATTGTGATCCTCGGCAGGCGAGTCGAGCTGCGTGGTTGGCGAACGTCGCGGTTCCCGCGGTCAGGCGGGCTTGGAAGCAGCTTATCTTGAAGATCAAAGAGGCGGCCCTGGGCCACGACGTAACTCCTCTCGGCCTTGGCGAATTCCTTTTCGGTAAAGTAGCTGTGGTTTCTGGGTATTGCCGACCGAAGCAGCTCCACGTGATTGGCCTCGAAGTCTGTCCAATATCGATCGAGCAGTCTAAGGCGGCTGTCAATGATGCCGGCAGTCCAGTCGGCTTCAGGTGTCTCTCGAATGATAACCGCGGCCTCTTCGATCCTCTCGAGTAGGCCTTGCTGAGTAGTCAGCGTATCATCGTCTATGTTCTAGCGAGGCGGCAAGCATCGACCGAGTCGGATGCGTCGTTTGGCGCAGAGGCAAGGGGCTCTTAGTTCGTCGAGAAGTGACTCAGGCGGTAACCGTCAACCGAAAGCAAAGCTGCGAGAGCAGCGTGGCTGGTAAGGTAGGGCGCGACTCCGTGACAGGAGTGGAGCAGACCCAACCCGGGTGATCAGCCTCAAGAACGAGCCGTGGCCTAGGCGTTGCGAGAGGCGGGGGAACGAGAAAGATGGAAAGAGAGTCAGGGCGACGAGCTGTGCTGACAGATGGTGACTCGTCGACGTGATAGTCTGCCCGGTGCTGACGCGCATTGCGAATGGCCGCCCGCCATGCCTCGGCGGTGGAGAGAAGGATGTCGCGCATAGCCGCCCGCCATTACTCGGCGGCGGACAGGAAACGGATGACATAGTGGTCGATTCGGGGGTACTAGCAAGAGCAGAGCTCGTCCGGAGCAGCGTCGATTCACTCGCGCGATTTCAAGCGGCTAGCGCTAACCGGGGAGAGAGACAGAAGGCAGAGGAGGATACGGACTGAGCTGCGTCGAGGCGCGAGGATGCGTGCAGAATCGAATGGAAGGCGCCGTCGTTGAGCACGCGGCGGTGATACTGGAGACTCGTATGGAGGGGCGCGAGCTTCCCTGCTCCAGAAGTCGAAAGCGAGCGGCTGGCGAGGCCAAGAGACCGACGCCATTGAATGATAGATATAGCGACGCGCGGGTCGTCACAGAGCGCGGGCTTTGGCTGTGTGCTATGTCGCACGGCTCGTGACCGAATAGCGAGGCAGCTCACGAGCGGGTCGTGTGGACGGGCGTTCTTTGCCGAGAATTGAAAGTCGCGCGATCTAGGCTCGCGCTCGAGAGCGAGGTTTCCGAGCGGGCACACTGTGATGGCGGCGCGTCGGCTCCAAAGCACGAGAATCAAGATGGCGCGTGCGCGTCCCCAGCCACGTGGCGTGATCGTGCGGCTTTGTTCGGGCAAAGTCTTGCGCGTGGAAGCAAAATCGCACGGAGCACGGAGATTAAGATGGCGTCGGCGAGTTCTCAGCCACGAGGAACGATCGCGGGGCTTTCTTCGGATGCAAGAAAGAGTTCTCTCCTCGTCCTACGATCCGGCTCGAAGGACCATGTTTTTAAAATGAAGGAGTGAGAATGGGACGGATGTGAGGGACGAAGAGAGAACTCGGTTCTTCTGGCGTTATTCGCTTTTATTTCGGCACTTCTGAACTTTCTGCAGTACACTCTACTCACGGATTACAGTTTTGTACGTGGTCACCCTGAAGTAGCAGGAGCGCTCTTGAAAAGAGAACCAATTTGGGATGCGAGCTGGGGAGCGTCCACTCTCTGTGGCTGCCGGACGAGGAGTCAGAGCGAGGGAGGCGTGCGCGCGAAAAATTCAAACGAAATACTAACAATGATGAAGTTATAAAAACCCATTGACTCTAAACAATGTATATTAAATATAAATACAAAATAAAAAACAATAAGTTAAAAAACTTGAGAATAATAATTATAGTATAAATATCAAATTATTTTGTGTAGTAGTAATATTTAGAAGTTTTCTATTTCGTATATCTTTTATTTACTTAACAAACCAAACATTTCTACAGTTTTTTCCATTATTTTCGGCAGTATCGAACAATGATGAAGAATAGGAATTAAAATTGATCTGTATATTATACATGATGATTTTTGAAACAATAGATACAAACTAAGCAAGTGTTAGCGAGCGATGTATCGCGTGCTAGTTTATTATCAAGTATTTAACATGAATTTTGACTAGAGTTTAGGTGGTGATGACTCAGTTAATATTTTATATTTTGAATTTTAATGATAGTTATTTGTTATTCAGTTTTATCTGATGATATCAACATATGTATTTTGCAATTATATAATTATTTCATTAACTAATTACTCAGCCAATATAAAAACATGATGATCATAATAATATATAGTTAATAAATATAGAATTTATATTTTATTATTGTATTATAATTAAAAGATTCGTATGTTTGTTTGTACGTACGTTTCTTAGCTAATGTTTATTGTTATAGTTAATTAAAACTAATCATTTAATTATTACATTTCTGAAATGAATCTATGTTATACTATATCTATATCTGTATGTATGAATGTATTAAAAAAATAATAACGTTTAAAGTTCATGGTGAATGATCTAAAATTTTTCCGTTGTTGCGCACTTTAATATTATATTTATATAAGGATCCTGCTTCTGGTATGACAGTGCTAGCATCGTCATCTGAAATATTATCGCCTGTTGAAAATTTTGGGAATGTAGTTTCACCTTCATCAGCTTGATAGTCCTGAATTAGAGAATCATATGGACCGATGGTTGGCGTTTCAGCAAATTTGGTTTGATTTGTATTAAAATATTCTTTAGTTAAAAGTGTGGTCTGAATAATTGAATCTATTTTATGTGTTCCAAGATTTAAAGGAATATTATTCAAACCTCTAGCAAAAATACTAGTAATATTGGGAAGTTCAACAGAACCGCTATTAATTTTAATATTAGATTTTGAAGCTATTTTTGAAAGTGGTGTCTTAAATATTTTATTATATTTAGCTGAAAAAAGTCTGTTTGTTAAGCTAGATGCAGTTATTGGTTTCGTTAAATTACTGTTTGCACTATTTTTGATAGAGTCGTCATCGTTAGAAATATATTCAAAGGCCTCATTTATCGCAGTTGGTATGCTAATTCGAGCAGCTGTCGATGATGTTGAATTAAATAATGAATGCTTGATGTATGGGCTACGAAACCTGTATAAAATAAAAAAAAACATAATAATGAACAATACGAGAAAGGTAATTTATACTCGTAATTTAAAATAATATTATACTTAATGTCTAAGAAATATTATAGCTAGTAAAATATAATAAAATTATAATATCACTAAGCTTCTGATCTTCATATTTTGTTTAACAAGAGCGTAAGTTAACTTTTGCAGAACAAATATATAGTTTGCTGTAAGAGTACAAGAGGTATGCTCTCACCGAATGCAGTCCAAAACCCACTTAGCCCTTAAGATAACCTAATTTTTTTGTAACGCACCTATTCTGGCACTATGCTAGGCACTTGCTAGTGGTCTTCCACATAGCAACTCAATTCTCTCTCTCTCTCTCTCTCTCTCTCTCTCTCTCTCTCTCTCACTCTCTCTAGGTCATTATGAGTCATTATGGGTGATTTCAATGCTGACCAACTCTCCTCATCCGAAGATGCCAAGTTCATCAAGGTCTATATTGAGGAAAACTCCTTATTGTCGGTCCCTTATGGTGACACGCGCCGCAAACAGGACTTCGACACCTGGCTTGACCTCTGCTCAATTGATGAGCAGGATCGCCTGCTATCACACTACAAGACTGACATGATCTAATCACTACTACTCCCGGCGTACGGATCACACGCCACGTACTTAAAGCATACTCTTATAGAAACTACAAGGGAATCTGTGCCGAGTAGCTAAGGGACTTCCTTGGCACATGTTAACCAACGCCATAAATCATCTCGCCCCATTACGAACTGTTACTCCAAAACGTAAACGCCACCCGTGGTTTACCACGGCTCTTCGTGACCTCTTGACTGAACAGGACAGACTTTACAGAAGGTTTCGCAGAACTCGTCTACCCTGTGATCGATATTTAGATCGATATTTAGATATACAGGTCAGGCTGAATTATTATTATTCACGCCTGTCAACCCTAACTGATGTTGTTGAGATCTGGAGAGAGCTTGAAAACCTTGGAATCATTACCTCTAAAATACCATCACCTTCTCGCTTCTCTACAGATGACCTCAACAAACACTTTAGTTCCATCTCTAATGATCCACTGGCTCCTGCAGTTGAGATTTTTTTGCGTAACCTCGAGAGTCTAGACTTCCCTGAGCATTTCATCTTTAAGGCTATTACAGAATCAGACGTTTTGGCTGCTGTGTCGCACTTCCACACCCAGGCCAGAGGCAACTATAGCATCCCACAGGTTGTAATTTCAAAGGCAATGTCGCTGGTGCGAGCACTGAACAAGGTCAGTTCACCAACAGCTCTGAGTGACTACAGTCAAATTTCTCTCCTCTGTTTTTTATCAAAGGCGCTGAAGTCGATGGTGCACAGGCAAGTCTTGGAATATCTTGAATTAAGACTACTCATTGACAACCTACAAACAGGCTTCCGCACCGGTCACAGCACACAGTCTGACTTAATTAAGCTGACTGATGATGTTAGGCTTGGCATAAACAAAAAGAAAGTCACGCTTTTGCTTCTATTTGATTTCAGCAAAGCGTTTGATACTGTGTGTCACGTCAGGCTCCTGAGAAAGCTATCCTCTTTCGGCTTCTCCAAGCAGGTCATCCGCTGGCTTGCGTCTTACCTTACGGGAAGAAAGCAGGCCGTTATTGATGACAACGACGAGCTCTCCACCTTCCGGCCCCTGAACACCGGTGTCCCGCAAGGATCGGTTCTAGGTCCCCTGCTGTTCGCG
Source organism: Trichomalopsis sarcophagae (assembly GCA_024372645.1). NCBI lineage: Eukaryota > Metazoa > Arthropoda > Insecta > Hymenoptera > Pteromalidae > Trichomalopsis > Trichomalopsis sarcophagae. Next base: position 29,102 of record QLSS01000680.1, on the reverse strand, counting down.
TCGTACATCAATGATATTGGTTTTTGCCTGAATTTAGATATGTCCCATCTAATCTATGCGGATGATTTGCAAATATACAGCTAATGCCATCTTGATGAGCAATTCTTGTTCTGACAAAATGAGAGCTAATGCCAAAACGATAATGGGCTGGGCTGCTCAAAATCACCTTAAACTTAATGTTCTCAAAAATAAGGCAATTGTCCTGGGATCCCCCTACTATATTAATGCTTTATCAACTGTTGCAAACACCTACATCAACATAGGGGGAGCCCAGGTTGACTATGAATCATCCGTATGCAATCTGGGGTTGGTGTTTGACTCTAAACTAACGTGGAAAGAGCACGTTACACAACTATGCAAACGTGCGCACTCATTAATGTATAGACTATAGTTTTTTAGAAAAAGTACCAATCTCAGATTTCGTAAACATCTCGTGCAAGCACTCCTATTTCCAATCATCTACTACTACTCATTTGTATACTGTGACCTAATCCAAGAACTTGACACAAAACTCCAGAGACTCGTAAACACGAGAATTCGATACATCTATAGTGTAAGGAGGGGCGAGCACATCTCCCCTTACTTGCGTGAACTGCAATGGCTTACAACTGCCGGACGTAGAAAGTACTTTGCAGCCTTTTTTTCTACGGAAACTGTTTAACATAGCTGTCCCTTCTTACATCTTGGCCTTTTTTAACTATCACGTCGTTCACAGGCATGTGAGGGGGGAGGTGACGCCTCTGGACATCCCGACTTTCAAGACGGAGACGCTGAAAGGTTAATTCCATAGAAGCGCCTCATACTTCTGGAACTCGCTACCATCACGCCTTCGCAAGACTAAATCCATGTCATACTTCAAACAATTAGCTAAATAATATTTTTTTGCACTTGAAAACTCATAATCATCTCACAAACTCTTACACTCCTCCACTCTATATATATCATTTCTCATTCACTCTATATATATCATCTCTCATACACACAAATTATAACTTGTTTTACTTTATACTGTATTTATTTTGAATTATACAACACAATGTACAGAAATAAAGCTTATTTAATCTAATCTAATCTCTCTCTCTTTCTCTCTCTCTCTCTCTCTCTCTCTCTCTCTCTCTCTCTCTCTCTCTACCTGTCTAAATAATATTATACTAGTAATGGTCACCTTGCATGCTGACCCTCGCTTGGTCATACATTAATGGAAACTTAGTTAAACAATCACATTATTACGCACCTCGTATCCAGTTGAAAATTGACTAAAAAGACATTATTAACTTTAAAAGAACCCCAGTGTTGAAGGAAAATGGATTGCGTATTACTAGGGACTTAAGACTTGCACCAAACGCGAACGACTTACTACTAAAGAACCACGCCTATAAAGATAATAACTACACGAGCTCACAACGACTGAGCCGACTGGGGCTATTTAGCTTTAACTTAACCGACATCAATCAGTTAGATGACGACTCAAACGGAGCTGTCAATTATCGTTTTTTGACTCCGACAAGGAGCTAAATATAGCCAACGCTATGATACGTGACGGACTAAAATACCGACAACGTTCAAGCTTATCAACAATCCTATAGGGAGTTGTACCCTAGGTCGAACTAAAATGCCGGATGCTCAAACAAATGCTATAACTGTTCAGTTAGCTGACAAGGATGTTCTGCCGCAAGTGTGGGGAGCGAGGTACGCTTGAGAAATAATGCCCAAAATGTTACCCCAAAAACTTGCAAGTCTTGCGAGCTGGTCAGTCAAGCTTGCGAGAGCGTCCGCTGCTTGATACGGTCACGCTCTTAGCTTATATAGTTATAGAGTTCACAATCAGAATTTTTTTGTTATCATCCAGATGATAACATCCATATAGGCACTAATTATAGTTTTTTTTTTATTTTAAGAATATTCTGGATATCTGAAAAATACGGTCCAAATTTTGTACAGAGATCTGTGCAAAGATCTGTGCTGAAATCTCTGCACAAAATTTTCGTAAGAGAGAAGAGAGCTGCTGATACTTTACATAGTTTTATATTATATTTATTATAAAGATCATTAAAGGAAAAAATGTAGAAAAAAAGAAACAAAACAAAAGAAAACAGTATATTTTTGAATGTAATAAAAATAAAAATAAATAAATAAATAAAATTTGGTAAGTCTCTAGTTTTCCTCGTTACTAATATTTTTAATTTATGATAGGTAGCGACCGTTGGATGGTGAAAGGAAGTGGGTTGGTGGCTCGGATTACCCGTCACTTGGTTGCTGGTGATACTAGTAATAGAAACTCGTTTAAATCGTGAGCACACATTACTGCAAGAAGAGCCAAAGCCAGACAACAGCCGACGAAGAGCTCTCGTGAGCACGTGTAATGATAAGTCCGCATTGCCTACACCTAATACTTCAAATTTTCATGATAAGCACTTAAGATAATCGGGAACCCGGAGCGCTTACGAGCCTCATCCTCGTGAGCTCTCGTGGACGACACTCAACGCCGCCAAACCAATCTGTGGTGGCCAGACAGCACCTACTCGCGCGCACACACACGCACATATGTGCATGCAGATACACAGTTGGGTGCACACGCACGCACGCGCAAAGACTCCAGCGTTTGTGCCTCACACAACACGGCCCGGATTTTTCTAGCCCGTCCGAGCGCATAAGGACAGATTAGACCTTTGCATTGTGGAAGCAGTAAAGCGCTTGAGCCAGTGCTTAAACATTTTATTGCAGCCATCCACACCTCGATGCGGGCGGCTGACACTCGCCGGCTTTATCTTAAATAGATGTATTTGTCTAAATAGTTTTTAATTATGTTAGTAAGATTTAATAGAATATATATTTATAGAATAAATATCATTATGTGCGTTAGAAGTATAAACTAATGTATTTTAGTGACGTTGCATTTAATTTCTAATAGTGTTATTCTAGTTATATTTATGTAGTTTATGATTCGGATCGTTTGTCCAATTTTAATATTAAAGTTTACACTCCATATTTTTGGTTAGTATTTTTGATTTTAGTTTGTTTAGATTTTAATTTTAAATTGTATTGCATATATATTGTTGATGCATGATAATATTGTTAAATAGTTTTTATTTTTCTCTAATTATAAGTGATGTATGTGTGTGTATGTAGTATAAGTGATTTATTGTAAATTAAAAACAAAAATTATTATTCAAAACTTTTTCTATAAGACGTTTACTTTGTCGAATTTATTTTATTGCTGTAGGTTCTTTAATGATTACGATGTTTGAAGCAGATGAATTTTTCAATCAGCCTCTTTACTTGTAAAGTACAGTATTATTAATTCATTGAGATATTATTTATTCTTGTATATGAATGATTTTATTGCATTTGTTTGCAAAATATAATATCGTTGATATATTTCATTATAATCAGAAATTATCAGAAAGTATCAGCACATATCATTTACCATTACTATAATGGGTTAACCTCAGGATAATTCCTGACACTTGAACATCATCTACAGGAAGTGAAAAATTTTTTTTATTCTATTTGTTGTATACTCTGTACGTTGTTTTATAGACCACATCTGGCCATCCAAGAGTAAGATTATTATTAGTATAATAACGTACGCAATTTATTCTGCCGGTTGCCACGCTACCACACTCTCCACGAAATATGGCTTATATTACTACATTAATATATTTTTGGGTAATGTATCGTAGAGATTTTTATAAAAACTTTCTAATTATCATAAATTTTTGCTTTAAAAGTTTCTCTTCTAGCAAAATAATTATAATCAAAAATTAATTTGCAATGATTTCTTAAAATTTTAGTCATGTGCGATTCTCATCTTTTTAAGTACAACAATACAAGATATGCAATGATAATAGGTTATATCAAGGTTACCTTCAGCAATCAGTGTAATATACTATACTACGCCGCAAATGTCTCCAGAACATATGGATTATGTGCAACTCTAAAAATAAAAAAGTAAGAGAGGTGTCCGCTAAGCGTCGCTGCCTTTTACAAAACGAATCGCAGTTGCAGAGAGCAGAACGCACAGAGTAAGCATCTATCAACACAAAGATTCTCAGAAAAAAGGACTAGATTTTTAAAACTAAAAGTTGTCTAGTTGTATTTATGTAGTTTTTATTACATCGTTTACAAAAGTGCATCAGCGTTTGTTTGAGATGATAGAGGCATATGCAGCAGAGTCGATCTGGCGGTTTGTGTAAACATAAACATAGCCTGAAACAGTGGTGTTCCGACAAAACTGCAGCGTGTTCTACATCAACGAACATCTTATGACCCTTGATTCAAATCGGTGAACTGAAAACTGGGCACCGGCTAATCGCTTCAGAACATGCGGGACTGCTACAACAGAGTCGAGCGAAATCGACACCGTGATTCACGGAAAATCTGTATGCTCGTCTTCAACTTCACGAGCCTTTACCGCTCCAGTTCGACGATGACCTCGTCCCCTGCAATGGCAACCTCCAGATCTATGGTTGTTAGACTCGTACTTCAGCCTCTTTAACGGCAACTATATGCTCTCTCCAAGACCTTATACCCTTGTTTGTTCAAAATAAGTCACAATTGGCGAGCGCCGCAACGACGACTGCCGGAGATGCTCCGACAACCATCAAATGACACTTGGCGCTCAAGACCATCAAGCCGAAAACGGCGCGTTAGACTACAAGAGTAGCGCGTTAGACAACGAGTTTATCGTTATTTAATGTCTGATCCAGTTTAAGGACAAGGAGGAGGCGATAGACGACAACGAGGAGCCGCCGCGGCCCCCATAGAACGGCAGTGTCGGAAGTCTAACCAACCTAAAGCTTAGCATATCTGTGACATCCGGCCACAAATTCAAGCCTACAGCTGCTATTCGCCAGAATTATCAAGAACCTCACGCCTTAGATAATCAAGGTTGCTCAATAACAACAGCAGCAGGTCCTCAAAGACAAGATGCGCAAGATAATAAGGTTCTCGAGAAGTCGTAGTTATTCTGAACTTTAATTAAACGGAAATCGGTTTGAAAAACACCTTTTACAAGGTAAAATGTTAGCAACTATAAGTTTGGAATCTACCCTAGCAGAAAATAAGTTAACAGTTTATTATGGTTGGCCAACGAACCTCCTAAAACCGTCACTTTGTCTAACAGTTTACCGTTGGTAAGCATTTCTATAGGCATAAATATACGCTAATGAATGTAGTGAAATCAGTTTTATATATGTTAAAAGCATTAAAGTTCAGCAGGTGGTTATTAGTGATTATTAAAGAAAAGGTTACAATTTTCAAAAATATTATTTTAATGTACACATGCCGTCCCGTCGTCTTATAGTTTATCGATGAAACATTTGAATTGTTATTAAGGTGTGAATCTGTTAAATCATATTGAAATTACATTTTTATAATTATAATCTGAAAGGAACTTTGCTTTATTGTAAAAATCTTTAAATATATCAGTGCAAATTTATAGCAAAGAAAAAATCTCAAGTCAAATTTATTGATTTGCAAAAATAATAACTATTTTTGGAATCATATTGGCTTTATGGTTCTTATTTTACCATAAACTTTTGCGTATGGGTGAAATGTTTTATTGAATTTCTTTGTTTTCATTAAAAAGGCGATAAATGTGAATATTTGTGTGAGGAATGATCGTTAAGTAATCAATAAGAAGTTTTTAGTCAGTACATATCGTAAACTTTTAGACTTTTAGAATAATAAGTATTATGCTTTAATGTTATGATGTAATTACTTCTGATTTCAAAATAAAATTATATTTTTATAATAATGGTATATTATTTGATCATTGTTTCTTTTTTATAATTATATTATTATAAATTTGTGGATTATATTGTTACGTGTGAGGGTCGATGGTTTTGTTCTCCGTGAGGTGTTAAGCTCACGGTTGCTGCGAAAATATCGGGGTAATGAACGTACACGAGAGATTATCGGTGAATGTGTCTGTTTATTAATCGTAATTCACAATGACCTGATTGCATGAAAGAGAGAACGCGTATTTAAGGTGATCTCAGAGAATGTGCGCTCTAAGTGTACGATCCTATCTGTCGTCTCCGAGTCAAAACTACCTGTCCAATGCTGGATCATGGGTGGCGAAATCGGGGCGAGCGTCCGCATGCACCCCCTTTTATAGAATCCTCGGATGGCGTGATTCCTACCCGCGCGGTTATCCGAAATCGTGGAAGGGAGGTTATGCTGAATCAAAGGAAACGGGCTTCGGGGTGAGTCCGAGCTGTTGCTATGCGCGGATTTGGCGACTTATGCATCGATTGCATTATAACTAGCAACGCTATACACGTGCGAGTATTCACAAGTGACTATTAGGCTATATATGGTCAGACGAGGGCTTTATGGGACGTTCCCTTATGGGATTTTTTTAATTAGCTAAGATTTTTAATGTTTAGCAAATATTTATTTGTATCTAGTTTTAGCCGTGATAAGGCTTTCGTCGCTTATCTGTTTCTTTGTGGCTCTTCTGCGCGCTTTCTTCCGCGCTCAGATTTCGCGAGATGCGATCTTGTGTCTGGGTAGGGGATTATGTCGTATTTGCTCTTTTTGCTTTCCTTGCGTTTTCTTCTACTCTAGTCAGTGTTGTGGCTGATTTCGTGCCGTTGTATTTCTTTCGTTTTCTCCTTATAATGGCGGTACAATTTTGAGGACCGGGCGTGCATCGAATATTGATAGCCCATTAATATGTATATGATATAAATATTTTTGTTATAGGAGTGGATTCCTGTGCTTTGCCTGGGATGATAAGAATTCCGTAGAATTAATTTCATTTATACTTTTTTCTGTTATTAATATATTCATTTTTACTAATTTATTTTCTTGCGTTTATTCTTTCTCCCTATTTATCCCTTGAGATCCTTCTCGAATCCTCAGACGTAGGTGGCACCATTCTCCTTACTCGTTAATGTAAATTCTTCCTTTAACTCCTGCCGCGGGTTTCCCTGTTTGAATTTTCGCGCTCAGATTTGCGGCGTTTGCACGGTTTCCTGACGCGACATGCGTCGTGTGCGGTATTCCGTCGTCATGGCTATTATGTTTATCTATTTGTTAATTGGAATAGGGCATTGTTCATTCCCAGCTTGTAGTAATTAGTTACTTTCTCGCTTAATTTTCCCTACTAGATTTTTGATTGTGGGTTTTGATGCCTTGTCGTTAAGAAATTTGCAAAACTCCTAACCTTTTTGTGACCAGTAATGACTCCCATTACTGTAATTTATTATCTAATAATTTATCGTTTCAAATTTGTGGCACCTAGAGTTATGTATGTTGTTTAGAATATTTGTTAATGCGTGTAGAAAGGTTGTATTTTCTTCGTTTTATTTCCAGGGTTCTCTGGAAAGTTTTACTCCGGTAGCTTGATGAAGTTTTTGAATTGGCCTGTATAATTTCTTGAGCTTGACACTGTGGGTGCAATTTAATAGTTAGAACTTTGTGTTTTTGTGATTCAGTGTGTTTTTGTATGTGGCCCATGCTACTATAATTATATTTTCTCGAATAGCTGTGGTTTAGATTTTGGTTTTTAAAAGTGGGATTTCAGCTTTTGACCAGTGTTCGCTGTCTCTGATTCTTGTACTTTGTTTTATTCGGGAACTATAGCACCTAGAATCTTGTGTGGGTGCTTAAAATATTTGTTAATACGTGTAGAAGGATTGTATTAACTTTGTTTTACTTTCAGGATCTTCTGGAAAAATTTCATTTTCATATATGTGTGCGACGTCTTTTCGTGTGTTCAGCCATGGAGTATGGGATCGTTGGTTGTATATCTATATATATTGTGCGACGTTTTTTGAGTATTCGGCAATTTAGTACGGGATCGTGTGTTGTATATCTATATATACGGCGGTACGGGATCGTTGGTAGTATATCTATATGTATCGTGCGACGTCTTTTTTGCGTATTCGGCAATGCAGTGAGCTGCTACTGCTATCCCGTTCCCGTGTTCTGTATGCGTTTATTTGTTCTTTCTTACATCGTTGCCACGTGCTCTCGTTTGTATTCAATAATCCTATTAATTTTCAAGCTTTTCTATCCTTTTTGTGGTCTTTTTTGTAAAATGGTGGACTTTAATACCAATTTTGTGAGGTTTCGTGAGATGGCTAATTTTGATGATCTGATGCGGCTTCTGCAGGCTCCTACGGCCGTTGAAAGTGATCCCTGCGTGTATGTTGTAAGTATTTGTTTATGACATTTTTGGTGTATTGTTTCCTCGGAGTTCAAGCTTAAGTTTAAGTTTCGTTTTGTCCGAGTGGTGGGCTTTCCGCTTTATATGTGTATATGCGTAGTTAATGACGGTTCTGCTTTTTTATTGTGCGGGTCCGTGTGACGATCCCCCGTTTAGTGCCGAAATATGATAGATTAAGTTATTTATTGTCTCGTGTTTCGAACTACTATATGAAGATGAGTAGAAGAATGTAATGCGGTGGCATTATAATTTGTGAATTTTATAAAATTTCTACAATAGTATCGGAATTCATTTCTGTGTATTAATTTTAGTTGGTTTACAATCATACTATTGAATATGTTAGAATCATTAGAGTTATTAAGATAGTTTTATTAATTTATTCTGTTTTTACGAGTTTATTATCTTTATACTAAAAATGTAATTTGTGTTTGAGGTCTGCGTAGCGTTCCTTGAAACCCTAGTGCAATTGCATGTGTATGTTTGTCCCTGTATGTTTTTCAAGTGCTTTATCCGTCCGGCAGCGGTCTGCCGCCGATTTTATTTCGACGTGGCTTGGCGTTGCGTAAGTAAATTATGTTTAATTGAGTGTTCTTGGGTTTCTGTCTCATTTGTTCCCTTTTGCTCATCTATCTTATGTTTACTGAAATTTTCCTTTATTTCTTTAGTTTCGTGACGTCCGAAGGAGAAATTGCTACCGCAACATGTGTGCTGGGGCAACCCGCCTTTTCTGAGCAAACGTTTGTTGTGCACTCAAGAGCCGAATTTCTTTTAGAATCCGAAAATGAGGGATGAGGCAGCCCTGATTGGGTCTCCCGATGATATGTTTACGAGAATGGGGGTAAGCCTTTTACTATTCTTGTCGTTAGTGAGTCGTTTTACATTTTGGTTTTGATAGTTTTTAATATAATTTCTCTGGTTCCCCTTTTTCTTTCTATTAGGTTCCCTTTCGCGTAGGTGCGCCGGATCTCTTCTTGTTGGCTGGTACGCGCGCCTTCTTTGATCAGTACGTCCGCGACGTTGCTTCGGGCCGTCTTGCTCCTGTTTACTGGCAGAATACTACTCCAGCGTCGGTGGGGATTACCTCTCGCCTCTGCGAGTTACCGTGGCACCATCACCCTGCCCGAAATCCTGACGCCCTTGCTGCGTTCGGGGTTAATGAACCCTCGGTGTACGTGTCGGGGCGGTATGCCCTGACTGACTTACATGTGGAGGACAACTACCTTGACAGCGCCAATGTGATTCGGTTTGGCGAAGTGGGCTCGGGGAAGGTGTGGCTCTTTGTGCATCCCCGGAGTTTTTATGATTTGACGGTGGCTCTAGGGGCTCTATTGGCCGCTTGAGGGTTCTAGGGTGCGATGATGTTTCTGATTATCTGGAAGGTTGCCCGACTCCGGCTAATCATAAGAATATCTGCATTACGACCGAGTATTTCAGACTCGCAACATTCCGCATCAGTTCATCACGCAGCGGCCCGGGGATCTTGTCTACGTAGAGCCGGGTATATATCACCAGGTGATCAACTTGGGGATCAGCGTTGCCGAGGCCGTGAATGTCGGGGGTCGTAGGTGGAATGCCGCTGCTGATCGGTTCGTCACCTGCCGTTGTCCTTCTAATGCTGTGGGTTATGTTCCTTCCAACCCCACCGTGACGGCTGTCGTGAGGGATCGGTTTTTCCGGAGGCATGTTTGTCCTACCGACAGGTGTCCCTTCACTACTTCTTTGTTGCCACATATGCGGGCACATGCGCAAGTAGAGGATGACTCTGACGGCAGTTCCAAACATCACGCCTGTTCCTTGAGTCCCAAGATATATAAACAGAAGTGTCATTTAATGCGTCATAATTTCGTGGAAGCTGCGTTCTTCCCTTACATATAGCTCTGGTGTTTTCAGAGAAGAGAAGGAAAGATGGCTTCTTCTGTCTCGTGTGGGTCTGGATCCGGACCTCGTACCTTTAGGTGCTCTTACCCTAGGCGGCCTTTCCCGGCTGGAGAGGTGCGAGCGTCCTCGCCTCTTCGTCCGTCTCGTATGAGGATTGCGGTGGATCGCATTTTGGCTCGAGTTGAGGCTCCGACTGTCACCCTTGATCAGATGATCGATTACATGCTGTTTCTCCGGTCTGTTCGGAAGTATCTGCACTCTTCGGCGTCGATGAACCTTGTCAGGGGTTATAGTTATAGTTCTACCGTGGATCCACCACCCATTGGTGTCTTGGAGTCTCTCAGAGGGCGGCGTTTAGCGCGCTTTCATTCTGGTCGTGGTCGAGGTGCTATTGGAGGGGCACCTGTTGCACGTGACTCCTCTTCTACCTCAAGTCGAGCAGCTGGTCGTGGTTGACGTCAGCCCTCGGGATCTGTTTCTTCATCTGGCTCTCGTGTATTTCGGCGTAGTCTACCTTCGACTAGGTCCATTTCCGTTATTTTGCCTAGTGCCCAAGTGAGTATTAATTTTATTTTAACTTGTTATTCCGTTAGTTGCTTGTTCTTTCCGTTATTCGTCCGTGTTGTTTCCCTTATTTTTGTAATATGTTTGTAGTCCTTTCTCCATGTGACACGTGCAAGACGTCCTGGGCATAGTCAGACGCCTAGCCGCAGTTCTGCCGAGACGACGTTGCCGAGCTCGAGTCTGTCATGTCGGGTCATGTAGGGCGTATTCCAATTCCCGTATTATCCTTCTGCAGTGTCCTATCCTCCCGCACCGTTGCCCCCAATGACGAGTACCTATCCGCCTGCCTTTCCGGTTGGGGTTAGCGAGGAGCGCTCCGGTACCGAGGTGCCTCATACATCCGTCGTGTATCCGCGCGCTAATACTCGCGATTTGGTCGCTTCGTCTGTTTGCAACGGTGAGTCGGATTTGACGCAAGAGAACATATCAGAGTGGGCCGGTTATTGGTACAATAGTGCTCCGGTTTCTGCTCCCGAGGTAGTTCCCGCCCCGGTTGTTAGAAGCGACTTCGACGACAGTGCTCCTGCTTGTACCGGGTATTTTTCCGCGAATTTACCTGTCTCTCGTCCCGTAATTCAAGACAGTATTTATAACGTTACGCGTATGAATGCGGAGAATTACGAGTCGGTGTTTCCGTCTGCCGGTGACTTGCTCCCGTCTTTCGGCTCCGTGCCGTCGTTTGAGGTCTCCCGCGCGGTGCCATCACGCGTAACTTTATCTCGAGATGATTTACCTAACGCCCGAGCGATCCGTGGTTGATGTTAATTCCGCTAACGATTCCTTCACCTCTTCCTTCTTTATGCTATCGAGTGATTCGTCATCGCGTAGTACCGCGGTAGACGCGCGTCCGTTTTCCTGGTTATCAGTTTCGAATAATTCCGGTCCCGTATTAGTGCCCTGTACGATTTGATGTGATTACATGTTCACACCTATTTATCAAATCTTAAATGGTCATTCGGTATGTAGCTTTTGTCGGGATAATACTACGGTTTGTGCTATCTGCCGCGGTCCGCGTGGCAATGTGCGAAACCTAGTGATATGGATATCTTGCAAATATACAGCCAATGCCACCACCTTGAGGAGCTCGATTCTTGTTCTGATAAGATGAGAGCCAATGCCGAAAGAATAATGGGCTGGGCTGCACAAAATCACCTTTAACTTAATGTCCTCAAAACTAAGGCAATCATCCTGGGCTCACAATACTATATTAATGCTTTACCAACTCTTGCTAACACCTACATCAACATAGGGGGAGCCCGGGTCGACTATGAATCATCTGTGCGAAATCTGGAGTTGGTGCTTGACTCCAAACTAACGTGGAAAGAGCATGTTGCACAACTATGTAAACGTGCTCAATCATTAATGTAAAGGCTTTACTTTTCCAGGAAAAGTACCAATCTCAGATTGCGTAAACATCTCGTGCAAGAACTCCTATTTCCAATCTTCGAGTTCTGCTCATTGGTATACTGTGACCTGACCCAAGAACTTGACACAAAACTCCAGAGACTTGTAAACACGGGAATTCGATACATCTATGGTGTAAGGAGGGATGAGCACATCTCCCCTTACAGGCGTGAACTGCAATGGCTTACAATTGCCGGACGTAGAAAGTACTTTGCAGCCTGTTTTCTACGAAAACTGTTTAACACAACCGTGCCTTCTTACATCTTGGCCTTTTTTGACTTTCACGTCGCGCACAGGCCTGTAAGGGAGAAACGCCTCTGGCCATCCCGACTTTCAAGACGGAGACGCTGAAAGATTTATTTCATATAAGCGCCTCATACCTCTGGAACTCGCTACTATCACGCCTTCGCAACACTAAATCCATGTCACACTTCAAACAATTAGCTAAAGAATACTTTTTGGCACTTGAAAACTCTTAATCATCTCACAAACACCTACACTCCTCCACTCTATATATATAATTTCTCATTCACTATATATATATATATATATATATATATATATATCTTAAACACACAAATTATAACTTGTTTACTTTATACTATATTTATTTTGAATTGTACAACACAATGTACATAAATAAACCTTATTTAATCTAATCTAATCTAATCTCTCATTACTGTATATAACATATCTAAGTATATATATGTAATGTCATAAACGTTATTTCAGCAACAAGGTAAGTGAGAGAGCAGAAAGCCCAGCTAGCGAACACACAGAGAGAGAGAGAGAGAGAGAGAGAGAGAGAGAGAGAGAGAGAGAGA
>QLSS01000680.1:0-16243 GCA_024372645.1 Trichomalopsis sarcophagae | reverse complement strand
AGAGAGAGAGAGAGAGAGAGAGAGAGAGAGAGAGAGAGAGAGAGAGAGAGAGAAAGTCCGCGCTGCCCATGCTGCCGCGTTCCGCGCTAGGCGGACTTTGATTCCGACTGCCGAACCGTATAGTCGAACTCTTTTTGTATACCAGAAAAGTCTCGGTGCTCTTGCTAGCCCTGAAAGACTGTAGCTGCAAAGGAGGCACTCTCTTTGTGTGTCGCCGGGTACGAGCATTTTCCAGCGAAGGTTATCATCACGCGTCGGTCACGAGCTGAGCAGCTATTGCCGCTCGTCCTTTCATTGCACCCAGCCACACACACACAAGGCAGCGAGGCATCTTCTTGACTGCCCAGCGTGGGCCACGGTTAGTTATTGCTATTTCTTCAGCAATAACTTCCAGTCATATAACATACCATACAATCTCCATTCATGCTTAAGGATAGCATAAAACCATGTAGGACTTCCAGACACAATTCATACCACTCTTCACATTCATACAAAAATAGGTCGGGTTACGAGAATCCTTAGAATCTCTTCGTCCCAACACTTATAACAATATATATTATTATCTGACAAAAAATTAAACAGCGACATATAATCCTTTTATTAATGTTATATAAAAATTTTGTTAAGAGATTCTTAGGTATTCGTAAGTGATTCTATGATTTGGTCTTTTATACGGGTACTGCTACGACGACATTAGAAATCACATTAAATAAGATTATATTGCACAATTTTTCAGATTCTATGTTTTTGTATTATAATGTGGTATTGTAAAGGAAAAAAAAAACTTAACATTTAAAATATTATATTCTAACTTTGTATAATGAAAACTATGTATAAAGACACTTTTCACAGCTTTCACATTTTNATAAACTAAGATTTTGAAATAATAAATTTATAAAACAAATACGTTGAATTAAAATATTGCGAAACGTGATATTTGTAATTAAAATATTGAAAAAGCAAAATTTTAGGAATTTCCAAATTTAGGCTTTTGAAATTATACCTTTCCAATATTCTGGCACTTAAAATTTTACCTTTTGTTATAATTTATTTATTTATTTAACTCCAGAGTTACAAAACAATTGCATTCGATACAGAGTAGATATTATGTGCACAATAGCACACTATAACGACGCAATCCTGCAGAGAAAAACAATATTTCATGTTCGCAGGTCCAGATTAACAAAACTAAAAATACTTGAGAGTACTGATTAGTTATTGCTATTTCTTCAGCAATAACTTCCAGTCATGTAACATACCATACAATCTCCATTCATGCTCAAGGATAGCATGAAACCATGTCGGACTTTCAGACACAGTTCATACTACTCTTCACATTCATACAAAAATAGGTCGGGTTACGAGAATCCTTAGACTCTCTTCGTCCCAACACTGATAACAATATATATTATTTTCTTACAAAAAATTTAACAGTGACATATAATCCTATTAATAATGTTATATAAAAATGTTGTAAAGAGTTTCTTAGGGATTCGTAAGTGATTCTATGATTTGGTCTTTTATACGGGTAATGCTACGACGACATTAAAAATTACATTAAATGTAAAAGAAAAAAAACTTAACATTTAAAATATTATATTCTAACTTTGTATAATGAAAACTATGTATAAAGACACTTTTCACAGCTTTCACATTTTGCACTATTTCACCAGTTTCGCACTAACATTTGTCTTGCTGTCATAAATCTATCCGTTGTTGCATTTTTTCTCTTACGTATGACATTTTCTCTGTTAAGTTGAGCCTAGCCGGGCACGTAAGTCCAGCAGCACAACTCTATAGTGTGGGAACATTTCTTTGTGCTAATTAGATGAGTCACACTTACAGTCTGACGTGAAAAATATTTCATCTATTATTACTATGTCTTTATACGGTGCGACGTTGCAAACGTCGCAGCCACGTCGAGCCGAGGAATCTCGTTCGATGCGGCCAAGCCCTGAGTGCGCGGAAGAAACAAGCGAGTCGACGTGTTGTTGTCGGCGCCGGCCTGTCCTCAAGTTCGGGGAACGGGCTAGCTAACCGTCATCGTCGGCGCGAAAGTGAGCATCGTTGGCGCGAGAGCGAGCCTCGTCGGCGCGCGCGCTGAAAGGTCCTCCGCATGTCGCGAGCCAATCAGCGGGCGCCGATGCGCGGCTTGCTTNACGTAAGTCCAACAGCACAGGTAACTCTATAGTGTGGGAACATTTCATTGTGCTGATTAGATGAGTCACACTTACAGTCTGACGTGAAAATTATTTCATCTATTATTACTATGTCATTATACGGTGATTGTAATTTAAGAGCAGATACTGAGTTTGTCAAAATCTGTTTCCCTCTTATCCCTCTGTCAAAGTATAAAAAGGCTTTGTTAGCTCCTAGGTAGTTAATATCGCCATAGGTCATTCTATGGCGTTGCAAGTTATTTTGATAAGTAAGTGATATATACTGTTTTTTGAATATTTAAAGTTAATTTGTTTAGCATGAGCCATGTAAAAATATCCTCAAGGTGTTTGTTCATTTTTACTTCGACTTCAGACAATGTTTCTCCATTAGCTATCACTGCCGTGTCATCTGCATAGGATATTGTAGAGTTTTCTGGCATATTTATCAGTAAGCCATTAACGTAAAGTATAAAAAGTAGTGGGCCAAGTATCATTTTTGTTTCCTATCATTTAAGTAACTCGTAATAAGTTGGTGACCCCTACCTCTAACACCATGTGCGTAAAGCTTGTCTAATAGTATTTTATGGTTCACAGTGTCAAAAGCCTTTGCCAGGTCTAGCAATGTAATAGCTATCGGTGTACTTTGATCTGCGTTTTCGTATATAGTTTTAGAAATCTTGTTCAATGCATCTTTGGTTCCAATGTTTTTCATAAAACTATATTGATTTTTACTTAATTTCTTACTTTGATATACAAAGTCTATAATTCTATTGTATATAACTTTTTCAAAGATTTTAGCAATATTTGAAATTAGTGAAATCGGTCTATAGTTACCCATTTCATTTTTTTTCCCAGCTTTGTATATTGGTATTACTTCAGCTGCCTTCAGCATATCAGGTCAGATTTCCATTTCAATACATTGATTGATAACGTGGGCCAAAGGGTCTGTAATAATAGTAGCTATAGTTTTGAGTACTTTTGCACTTATTTTATCAATATCTCCGCTTTTGAGTTTCATGTTGTCTATATTTTTTATTATTTAGATTCGTTGGTTGGTTTAAAGTAGATTGTTTTTGGGTTGCTTTTAGGTAGTTCTAGTTTTTTATTACTTGGTGTGGTTATTAAATTACTTAATGTTTCTCCAAGGATGCAATAATATTCGTTCATTTTATTTGCGATTTCCTTCCTATTTGTGATTATTAAATTGTCGTCAGTTTTTAGTTGACTAATAATAGTCTCAGTTTTATTTTTATTTTTATTTTTGCCTATTTTGCTATTAATGCAGGCCCAAAGTTTTCTGGGACCATTACTTTTTTTTCAATTGTTTTCTTTTCATTATTGATTTTCGCTGCCTTAATAACTTTATCAAATGTTTTGACGAATTATTTATAATTTTCCTTTAATTCTACATTATCCGGGTGTTGTTTTAGTTTGTTATATAATGTTTCTTTTGTAATACAGGATTTTTCTATTGCTTTTGTTATCCAGTCATTCTTGGGAATTTTTTTGGATTTATGCAAGTTTGGTTTCTTATATTTCGATTTCTCCATGCAATATTGAATTTCTTTTATAATTTCGTTTATATTTTCGTTTGTATCTTTTGTATTCTTAAATTTTGACCAATTTATTTGCTTAGCAGTATTAAATAGTTTTTTGTAGTTGTAATAGTTACAGTTGTTCTTGTAGTTGTAGTGGTGAGTTATATAGTTATGATATATATAGTTTGTAGTTGTAATAGTTACACTTGTTTCAGTGTTCGATTTTTTAATTCCAATAATAGTGGATAATGATCAGTAATAGGCATCATGAGTGTAAGCGATTTTGTATTTAGGAAATCAGTTTTAATAAAGATATTATCAATACACGTTCCTTCATTTGTAGTTATGTTTGTTGGTCTGGTGTTTGTAAAATCAGGTAGAAAACCTTTTTCCAGAAAGCTGTTTAGGAACTCTGTGCTTACATGATTGTAATCCTGTATACTTATGTTCAAATCACTAACTATAATATGGTTTTTTACATTTTTTTGAAGGTCTGAATAGGTTTTGAGATTTTGATTAAATTCTATACAACTCAGTCCGTGTGATCTGTATAACGATGAGATTTCCAGATGTTTTTTTTTTATTATTTAGTGAGATATTAGTGTTAAGTATTTTAAGCTTATCTATTACTATCGTATCAGTAGTATGTTTAACATTATCATTTACGTAAACCACAACGCCATCATTTTGGTTGATGTCGCCGTGATTGTAATATAATTTGTAGTCTTTTATTCTGTAATATAGACAGTGTGTTAATTTCCATACCTCTGTGCATACAATAACATATGGTTTTATCTTTAGACTTTTAAGAAGGATTTGTAACTGTTCGAAATTGGCGTTTAGGCTTCTGATGTTTAAGTATAGGATAAGATCATTATCACTACTTCTATCCTTATTAAAGGTCTCGACATCCCTATAAATCCGTTCTTGTTCATTTATGCTATTTTGTATTTCTTCAATCAAGTTTATTTGTGCTTTCATTATTAAATTCTTTAAACTGCTGGGTTTGCTGGAGATATCTGCTGACTGTTGCTTTGGGGTTGCCAAGCACTTTGGAATTACTCAATGCTAATGACCTCTCGTAAAGTAGCCTGTTAGTTTGTATTGTGCGTATTTGCTTAATTGCACTTGTTTTATCCCAAGACGGTAATTTAGGTGCGATTGGGTAATCAATAGAGTTAATATATTTTTTATCTTCTTTTTAAGTATGGAACATTTCAGTCTGTCTGTTGGTAGGCTTGTTTTGAATTTATTATTGTTAAATATACAGTTTACACATTCAATTTTATTGTTTTTACATACACTCACATTGCGTTTATCAGAGCACTTTATACATGCAGGATCATCCCTACACTTCGATGCACTATGTCCGTATCTTCCACAGTTGTAGCAAAGGGTAATGTTAATCAGATCATAGGCTTTACAGCACTGATGTCTTACGAAAACCTTGTTGTTATTTTCACGTATTGACTTGTATATATCTAGTGAACATTCCATTAGTACTGTGCTGGTTTTGTTCCTTTTGTTGGTGTACATGTGCAGTACCTTACATAAGCTCTTAAAATTGTTAAAGTTATGTGCTTTAATATCATTTTCAATGTCCAGTTTATCCATGTTTGTGACGTTGTCTATACCAATAATTTTTATTTTTGGATTACCTTGTTGTTCTATCTTGACTTAAAAATTTTTAAGTCTACTTGTTAGCACGTTCTCGAGTGTTTCTAGGCTTTTAGTATCCATGCAGCTGATTTCTATTTCGCTTTCATTCTTATTACGTATATACTTAGTTTGCACATTCTTCTCTGTAACTAGACACTTCGTGAGTAGTTTCATTGCATTAGTCTGATTGGGGTCCTTGGCCTTGATCATTATATTTGGGATTCGCTTTGGTTTCTGCTTTATGTCTCTCATAACATCAGCATAAGATTTAATATTTGTCTGTGACTGTGCTTTTTTGTTTTTGCATTTCTATTATATCTTTTCGAAGCTGATTTTTGTCTTGCAGTTCAGGTACCAGTTGTTTCAAAAGGGTGTTTTCTGCCACAAGATTCTCCATTTCGCTTTCGTCGTTTACAATTGATTAATTAAGTTTTTCAGCCGTTTTATTGTGTAACTGTTGAAGTAGTTGTTCTCTGATTTCTTCTGTATTTTTCATTTTTATGAGTGGAATGGTTTTCTTTGCCACATCACTTAGCATATGTTGAGCAGTATTAGCGGTTAAGTCTCCTAGGACATGTTCTGGGCAGATAATCAGGTGTTCACCAACATACACAGGATTTTTAGTTTTCTCCAAATCACTTTTATGATATGCATTCTCAGAAATTATATAGATCGCTGTCTTCACTATTTTGTTTGGATGTCACTTGTAAAAACTTTGATCCGGCTTATCCGGGGTCCTTCGCCGACGGCGTCATTTCATCAATATTTACGTTGTTCTTTAAACAAAAAGAACATGTTTAAATAATTATATACAAACTTTATATATACTGCTCGCGAGTAACCGGACGCGCGCGCACAACAAGACCGTTTGCTCCGAGCGCTGATGATCGTATGATCGAATGATCGAATTTGAAGGTTAACTTTGATTTTTTAAATGCAAACCCTATTTTTTATAGCGGCAATGGAAAAAGCGGAAAATTTTACGTTCAAAACAATGCTCTTCGATTGGAAAACGATCGCTTTTCAATGTCATTCCAAGGATAACTTTGATTTTTCCCGTAAGAATCCTACTTCATAATTACGGAAATGAAAAAAGGGGAAAATTTTACTTTTAGAGTGATATGTTGTGTTTGTACATCAAAGGGAATTTTAAGATCTAATAGATTTTCTTAAATAAGCTGTGTATTATTTAGATTCAATATCAGCTAAATAGTTAATTTGTATGTAAGTACGCTGTAAAGCAAGGGATCAAAATAAGTTTATTAAAATATCAAGTTATTAAAAACATGCACCTATTAGTAGCATTATTTACCTAAAATTAATTATTATTAAATGTCTGGTTATATCATTAATGTGTTGTTGATTTAATACCTTATGAAAATATCTCAAGGGAATTTTGTGGATATCAAGTCACAATAAAAGCAAGAGCACAGTTCATGCAAACTCAACCTTTCAATTTAAAAACTCGTTAACACGAAAAAGCTCCGCACTTTAGTTATTTTTTTTTTGCACAGGTGCTGTATTGATAAATATTCATATTCATATGAAATTATTTCATCCTTGACTTTATTACATTTTGCTAAATAGCTTCTTATTATTATGTTAAAACTGTCAATGTTATAACATTAAACCAATATCTGTTTAAAGATCGAGGTAAAATGGCAAATTATCTAGCAAATGATATCATTGGCATCCTTCTTGTTTTAGAAAAATGTCGCCGAAATTACAGAAGATCCGCAGTGTTATACCGTGAACGCTTCCCAAGACATCGTGATCCAAATGTGAATACTATTCATTTCCTCGAATTGAAAGTTCGACAAGGTCATCTTCGACGTCAAAGAATTATACGTAATATTGAAGACCAGACGCAAAATCCTCGTTTTAGTGCCATTTTAGCAATAGTTCATTTAGATCCACATATTTCTAACGTATTAGTTTTTGGCCGACGGGCACGCACATCGTCAAACTTCCCACCACGAGAGCACTTACAAACGTACGACGACTATCTTGCTGACACAACAGAAGCTTACGCTCAACTTAGAACAATGGCAGCGATGAATCTAGTACAATCAAAACACCGCTCGAAACACTACTACGACAGGAATTTAAACGTGCAACACTTTAGAGAAGGAGAAATGGTATATGTTCTCAAGGAGCCCAAAGTCGGCCAATTTATAGCCGAATATAAGGGCCCGTGCGAAATCATATCTATTAACTACTCAACACACAACGCCGAAATACAAAAAGGGGATAAAACACGGATAGTAAATATAAATAAACTTAAACGATATGTGTATGCATTTGGAGTTTGGTTCTCCATTCCTTCACGATCCGCTCTTCTGAAATGGATTGGGCACAGGATAGCAACGGATAGAAATGACTCGCCCTCAATTACGATAAGATAACTCTCTGTAGACTTTATTATAATTACTAATTTAAGTGCTAATATTACAGAATAGAGCGTGTGCTCTGTTAGGCCGCCTGACCTAGAATGGCGACCGGGGACGCGCTCCCCGCTCGCCACAGCGTGGCGTCGGCCGTCGGACATCTTGATGCCGACTTCGGCGGTTCCTCCCTAGTCGAAGTCGGCTCTTGGCTGAAGCGTCTGTTTGCGTTGGCGGCGACGCTGCCCAGCGCGTGGCGCCACACACACACACACATATATATATACTAGTGGGGCTTCGCCACCCTACTCGCTTCGCTCGCCAACCCCCCAGTTTTGGTTGTGGTTTTAATTTTAAAACTATTTGTTATTTATTACTTGGTGTATTATTTAAATGAATGTACAAAAGTATTAAATATAAAATGAATATTTGATCATAGTAAGCACCGTAAGTCAGAATTCACGTGCTAATGTTTTTTATCCGACGCTTTAGAAATTCATCATTTAAATTTATGTTTTGTTGGTTTTAAATTAACTTCAATTCTTTCTACCGTTCAATATAACTGGGTGAAGGTCGGTTTTTTCTCGATTCACTCCCCGGTAAAAATGTGTACCTAGCGAGCCTATAGAAGTATTCACTTCAAAAATTAACTAAATGAGCTAAGATTTAGCAGCCAAGAATACAATTAAAAAACTTAAGTTTAAATATATCGAGGCCAAAAATAGCCATGAATGTATGACCAGTGCCCAGTCTCCAACGAATAAATACATTGATTGTCAACATATTTATTCGGCAATTTTTGTTTATCGTTAATTGTTTATTCTTGTAAGGTTCACAGAGACTATTTATTTTCATAACAAAATTTAATTTCCCAGTTAGCCGCATCTACGCATGCGCGAGTGACGTCACCAGAAGACTTCTGTTTAAAGCGCCACCACGCGGCGGCAGGTGTCTGAAAAAGTTTTCAGTATTTTCTAACTCCAAACTCCTATTTCGTTGACTCTCCTTCTCTACAGTCTTCTTGATTTGTGTGTACACACAATTTATTGTATAAATTAATTATTAATTACGAACATTATTGTTCTTTTTTAATGAATGATTTTTACGTTATTTGGTAGGGGGTGCGGGAGGGCTCAGTGGGGGGGGGGGGCGGGGGGGGGGGTGGGGGGCTTTCATATTTTCAAAAATAACATAAAAATGAATGATTTTTACGTTATTTGGTGCGGGCGTGCGGGGGGAGTATCACCCTAACAACTATATAATATATATATATATATATATATATATATATATGACTCAACAATTAACAATTACATGGTCGTTAGCGATGTCTTGCTCGGCCTTATCAACACGTAGTTTTGGCTGACCCTGAAAGCCTGTCGGACAAACTACGTGGTCTCCCTCACGTTGCGCCAACAGAGAAGGTCGCTTTCTTATCGGCATGGTACCGTACGCCAGCTTGTAATGTGCAGTAAAAACTGCCATATTACAACTCTCTTTTTCCCGGGGTAAAGGGGCTATGCTGTAACTGCGTATCTGAGTATAATCTGTTGACTGCCCTGGGGGTTAGCAAGTGACTTCCCTACGGCCGAACTGTCCTCTGCTGTAGTTTCTCTAGGCGTTGGCTACAACTGGTTTTGTTTTGAGAATCTCTGGCCCAAATACTCTGTCTTGCACTTGTGCGTCGAGTAAAAGTGAATGACAGGCTTATGATAATCCTTAAATTAAGAAAACTTAAGTTGCCAGTACTTTTATTTGTGACTTCATTAATCTTTTCTCTCTCTTACATATGACGGTAACAAGAGTATACTGTGTGGCTTGATGGGAGCTTTGAATGTGTACAAGAATATAGCGATCAGTCGTACGTGAAGGCTTGATTAGTGAGAGCGGGAGGGTGTCTATGTGTTGGCATGTGAGCGGTAGCAGTGTCTGTCGAACGATAGCGTGTTTGTCGAGTCCGTGTCATGGCTACTGCCAGGATGGCAGTTGATCCCTTAGAACATTGTCTCCTCAGAAAGGCACGTAGGGTTCCTTGCACACCATTCTTCGACGGATGGAGTTGACACACTTTACCGTCTACAGTTTATCTAATTCACACTAGTATCAGCACCGCTGAATACACTAGGTCTATTTCCGGGTTTAAGATAGTGTTGGTGCCACTGTTGATGATGCCATTAGAGGGGTCGCACTGACTTGTGCAGGTGCCGGTAAGGGCGATGCTATAGCTGAGGTGATCACCAGGCTAGTGAGGTTCAACTTTGTTCAGGCATGGCAAGGTAGAGCCCTGTGTCTTACAGAGTTGGCTCTGACTTAGTTTAACTGTCATATATTTTTGCCACATGTGGATCCAGGAGTTCGTATGCCCGCAGGGTCGTCGTGGTTTGAAATTATCGCATTACGTCTGTCATGGTCTCTGACTTCAGCCTTTGGTTAACCATGTGATTATGAGCGCGGTCGGCGTAGAAGCGGCTCTTCTCCGATATATAGAACTCCTGATTTATGGACCAATCCTTCTTCGTGGGGATGGTAGCGTCAAAGCTGCATGGCGGGAAGGGACGTTTTCGTCATTGTTTCTATCGAGCACGACGTACTCGTAGTCCCTATTCTTTAGGTCAAATGTGAGTGATTTAGAGAATGCGTAAGCTGGTTAGTGTGTGTATGTGTGTATGTGTGTGTGTGTGTGATGAAGATTTATAGCCCGAATAAATAAGTGTGAACGAAAGCTGAAGTGGTTGTGAGGGAGCTATATAAAACCTGAAAATATAAAGCAGCGTTAGGGGGCTTTGCTGAGGTTTTGTAAAGTAAACTGCGTTTATATATACATATATATATATATACAGGGTGACCCAATTTAAACGGGCACCGCTCATAACTCGTCAGGGACAGCCACAATCGAAAAAATGATAGAGACCAAAGTTGTAGGATATCGAAGGGGCAACCTGATGGTGACCTTGGATTTAACTTTGAACCCGTTTTTCAAGGTCATTTGAAGGTCAACTTTGGTTTTTTAAATAGGAACCCCATTCTTTTATTGCGGGAATGGAAAGAGCGGTAAATTTTACGTTCAGAATGGTATGTTCGGTTGCGGCACTGAAGGTCATCTCAATGTCCTGCAGCCAGAATGAAACCCCGCCTACGTAATTCCTCTAGCAACGCCAAATTAAAAAAAAAGTGGTAGAGACCAAAGTTGTTGTATAGGGGGGGGGGGGAGAATTGTGACCTCGAATTTGAGCCAGTCCTACAAGGTCATTTCAAGGTCAAATTATTTTTTTTCAAACAGCACCCACTTTTTCGACTCCGGATCCTGAAAGCGTGTAAAATGTTGCACTTTAAACGAAGTAGTAAATTTAAAATAGAAGAAAAGATTTTAATCATTTAGCGTACCATTTCCTGAGTTTTGTCATCATTATAAAACTTGATGTCCAGGATCCACAACGAGGACGTAGCAGGGTGGATTTTCAGGTCCTACAACTATGGTCTCTACCACTTTTTTTTAATTTGGCGTTGCTAGAGGAATTACGTAGGCGGGGTTTCATTCTGGCTACAGGACATTGAGATGACCTTCAGTGCCGCAACCGAACATACCATTCTGAACGTAGAATTTACCGCTCTTTCTATTCCCGCAATAAAAGAATGGGGTTCCTATTTAAAAATCCAAAGTTGACCTTCAAATGATCTTGAAAAACGCGTTCAAGGTCAAATCCAAGGTTACCATCGGGTTGCCCCTTCGATATCCTACAACTTTGGTCTCCACCATTTTTTCGATTGTGGCTGTCCCTGACGAGTTATGAGCGGTGCCCGTTTAAATTGGGTCACCCTGTATATATAATTAGAGGAGGTTGTCAATAGCCCAGAATATGCATTCTGTTTCAGGTCTATGCTTTAGACTTAACGATGTACAAATTAGTATTCAAAATAAGCGGACGTTTGCGATCAGGGTGTAAAATGCTAAGTAAAAATATGCAAGGACATAAAGAAAACTGTTTAAATACTTCTGATTACAATTGTCAGATTATGTATGTTTAATATATTATCACATCTCCTTACCTAAGTGATGCTGGAACCGAATTGGTGCCGTAATTGTAGTGATAGCTTCGAGTTTGCTCGCAGATAAAATTTTTTAATAACATGCAGTCCACAGTTGACCACATCAAATTTGGAGAAGACATTGCCATGCAACTATTGATGTTTCCAATGCCAACACTATAAAATAAATAGAATGAGTTATTTAATAGTAAAGATCAGTTTAAAGAGTAAGTTTAAAAGGCATAGCTATCCGATTGCTTTTTCACGTTAGCTTGTTTGGTACAAACAGGAATAAAAATTGATTCTTATCAGTATATTAATTTCAAATATTTCAAATATTCTAAATATAAATTGGGAATGTATAAATTTTCCCAGTACGACGGTGGATGCACCGTTTGAATCTTGTGCGCAAGATTTGGTTTTGACTTTTTGCAATATTTATTAACTTGCCATAGTCAATGCAGGCTGATTGATTGTAATCATTTTGAATTTTGAATTTATTAATACTTATGAAGAATGGATAATGATCATTAAACGGTATGTTTAACTTAAAAGACTTTAACTCATTATTTCTTACTTTGGCGAAACAATTGTCTATACACGTACCGTTCTCACTGTTCTTAGATGGTCTTGTGATTCCTCTAAAAAACGGAGTATATTTATTTTCAAAAAAATTATTCAAAAATTCTTGAGCGATTGTCTTTTCAGCTAAACCAATTTTGTCATAATTAGTTTCCCTTATATCAATATTAAAATCTCCAAATATATATTGATTTTTTATATTAACCTGTTTAGCCAGGAATTTTCTTACTGAATTAGTGAACTCAGATTTCGATAGATCGTGGCATCTGTACATAGCAGAGAACCTGATTGCATCACCTGACTATAGAAAAGTATCAGAACTTACAACACTCAATGTATCAATTACTTCTATTTTAGTTTTTTCCTGTATATTGCTTTTTATATATAACATAACTCCATCAGCCCTATTAATTTTACTGTCATTGTAATAGCTTTTATATCCTTGTAGTTGATAGTATTGAGGATGTTGTAAGATCCATGTTTCTGTACATATTATAATAATTGGTTTTACTACCACGCTTTCAATAAATAATTCTAATTTTTCGTAATTCGTATTGAAACTTCTTATATTTACACAGAGAATTAAGTTCTTTTGTTCGAGATGCTCTTGTTGAGTGATCTGATGTTTTCTGCATCAGGTTCTATGTTGTGTATGTCTTCAAAATTGAATTCTTGCGCCATTAGTTAATCCATTTTTCTTAGTCTATTTGTTATACGTGTGTTAACTGCGTTGAGTGACGTAAAAGACATCCCAGATGTACGCATGGTTATGGCCTTGTTCGAAGTATTTTCTGTCATACCGACATATCTCGGTTGCGACGTTGCAAATGTCGCAGCCGCGTTGATACGAGGAATCTCGTTCGATGCGGCTAAGCCCTGAGTGCACGGAATAAACAAGCGAGTCGACGTATTGTTGTCGGCGCCGGCCTGTCCTCAACTCGGGAAACGGGCTAGCTAACCGTCATCGTCGGCGCGAGAGTAAGCATCGTTAGCGCGAGAGCGAGCCTCGTCGGCGCGCACGTTGATAGGTCCTCCGCATGTCGCGAGCCAATCAGCGGGCGCCGATGCGCGGCTCGCTATCCGCGCGGACTGGTAGCCAATCGGAAGCCAGCAAGAAGCGCGGTCCCGACGAGCACGAGAGGAGAGTGAGCGCGAGAACGAGCGGGAAGTCCGCGAGTTCTCTGCCGACTACCGACGGAGCACGTCGACGTTTGCGAGAGTTTAGTGCGTCCTCCGCTGCTTGTAGACCCGAGGTCGACGGCTAGAGGAGATTGGGAGAGTCTCCCAAGAGTGTGCGAGAATGCACGAGTGTATTACAGGTGCAGCGCATTGGCACTTCTAGTGCAATAGTACACTAGCATCCCGACTAGAGGAAGGAAGCTAGCCAGTCCGCCACCATCATCCAGAGGACCAGAGCAGCCAGCAACATCGGCTTGGGAGAGCCGAAGCCGCCAGCTGCAACCAGGTCCGGGAGGAGTCCAGGAGGCCACGACGGAGCACCGATGGACGTCCAGCGGAAGCCTCGAGAGGAGAGAGCGAGTAAGCGAGAAAGAGAGAGCCGAGAGAGAGCCGAGAGAGAGAAAGAGAGAGAGGGAACACGAGAGTGAGAAGAGTGTGGTGCGGGCACATTCGTGAACGAGGATACGCTGTGCGGGAGCGTACGGCTGCGCGTGTGTGTAAGAAAGACAGAGAGCGAACACGAAAGACGAGAGTGTCAGTGTGCAGTGCGGGAGCAACCTAGACGTCTTCTGTGCGAGGCGTCTAGCCAGCGCACGCGATAGAGAGAGAGAGTGAGTGAGAGAGAAGAGAGAGCCAGCCGTCAACAGACTGGACCTGGGCCTGAGGCCTGCCGTCTGCTGCACGAGTGCGGCTCGTGCGTGGGCGCGCCAACATAAGCCCTGCGTAGCTACATTGTGCGCGGGAGGCATCATTGCCATCGCGTTATAAGGAAGGGCTGGGCGATATACAAGTGCAATAAACTGTTAACCATTGTGTGATTATTTTGCCCTACCCCTAGCGTTCTCCCAAACGTGACGATCGCATCAAATCCCACGAAATAATAAAAATCCTAGCACATGCGAGATTCTAGGTGTTGCGCACCTGTGTTGGGAGGCACAGCGTCGCACGGTATTACAGGTTGTATCGTGTAGTCAGTAAGGTCAATGAACTTTCTTATTTTATTTTGTAGGATACTGCATGCGTCGCTATCTGTTGCCATATGCTCAGTATTATATTGAGTTTTATATTTATTATTGCTGAAGATACAGTTAGGACAATTTAATTTATTACCGGAACAATCTGTAGTCTTATGATTACCTGCACATTTTAAGCATGTGTGATTATTTGTGCACTTAAAGCCATTATGCCCATATCAACTACAATTAAAACATGGCTTAACGTTGCAGTAGTCATGCATCTTACAGTTTTGATAACCCACGAAGATCCTGTTTTTATTCTCTCTCACATGTTGATATAGTTCAGCAGGAATTTCTAATATGACTGACTGTAGATGAGTTTTGGAGTTATCATATGAGTGCAATACTGTAAACTTCTTGTTGAATTTACTAAACTTTCTTTCATTTATGTCATCTTCAATTTTTTTATTGTCTAGATTTTCAAAATTATCTATTCCAAATACTTTAACCTTTGGATTCTCTATTGTTTCATTTGTAACATGACAACTTTCATCAAGCTTTTTCTTCAAAACATTATAAGCTTTGCTTGCACTTTTTTCTGTTAAACAATCTACTATTATTTCACTCTTTTTCTTAATTAGATTTTTTGCTTGTATGCTCTTATCTTTAATGAGATAGTGTACAACAGTATCATCTATTGTGTAAATACGATATTCTTTAGTATCTTTGTTTTTAACTATAATTTTTGGGATTCGTTTTGGCTTGTTGTTAGCCCTGGCACTCAAAATTACTTGAGCATATGTTTAGTTTTTTGAAGTATTTATTTCACTTTTCTGCTTATCAAGTAATTCTCTGAATAACTTATTTTTTTCTTTAAGTTTTTTATTTAGTTCTTTTAATAGTGCATTTTTACGCTTCAAAATACTGTCTATTGATACACTGTTCTCATCATCATCCTCAGCTTCTTACACACTTATTTTATCACTTTTTCTCAATTTAATCTGAGCAATGATTATTTTGGCTTCATTACTCAGCACATTTGTATTCACTTTCGAGGTTAGGTCTACTTGGTTACGTTCTGGACATAATCCTAGAACTCCACTAATTTTTACTGCCCCGTCTATTTTAGCAAAATCACTAGTATGAAAAGCTTCCTCACATATTATACAAATAACCGTTTTTTCTTCCACTTTTGGATGACATTTATAGAAAATTGCTGACTGTGAAGTCACCGAGCCCGCGCTCGATGACTCCATCTTGAAACTTTTTAAGTTGAATATAAACATGCGTTCATGTTATAAAGAATTTTCAAAACTTTTACTGAAAATTGGAGAAGGAAATATTACAACATTTAAAATTCCAAATGAATGGAAAGCAAATGATGTATGTTCAAAAATTTTTGGTAAAAAATTTCACTTTTCGTTAAATAGTGTAATACTCACTTCTCACAATGAATACACGGATTTTTTAAATAAAAAAATTTTATGATAAATGGGTGGTAAGGAAAAAACATTATAGCATAGATACTGCAACATACAAAGATGTTGACAAATCTGATGATAATATTTATATAAATTTTCCGATAGAAGTATTAAATAATAATCATAAATATTATTTGAAAACATTTTATCAAATTTTCAGGTACTAATAATTTTTTAATTTTGAATATTTATACACAATACAAAAATACCACAGAACAGGCACACAAATAATCATTAGCTAATATAGTAAGTTAATTTTGTATTGTTATAGGATATGAT